>JAAGKR010000637.1:0-171429 GCA_011419295.1 Clarias macrocephalus | reverse complement strand
TTGATGGATCCCTCTGCACTGAGCATTTATCATAACATCAGAAGCCTTATGCTATAATTTGGGCAAAATCATGTGAACATACTGTTATATCATAAACGGAGCATCTGCAAAGCATATCAGTTTTAGCCACAGCTGCAGAAATCTGTACTTCTGTTAATTGAATAAATATGTTTGCAGAAATTGTGAAGCTTCTCAAAAAATGTTAAAGCCTAAATGGTAGGAAGAGTTGCACGGTTCATAAAACCTCATATCTAAATCAATAAATATGACAAATCTGACTCAGCTTACATGTATTCTTTAAGGCATATAGTTCGAGGGGAAATTAAAGAAAAACCCAACAAATCCTTATTATGGGTGCAAGATGCAAAAAAAAGCATTAATACACCTTGTGCATAGATTCTTCAAGTTTTTGGAAATGTACTGAACACTGTATGTATTCCATGATTTGTGTTATGTTGATGATGCTTCACAACATTGCCTAAGAAGTCATTCCAAACTGTTCTACTGTATATGACTTGACACAATCTGGAAAGTGCACCACTTTCTTCATTTGAACTGAATCATCATCCTCGTAGGGCTGCTTCGAGAGGACCAAACAGCTCAAAGTCTGATGAAGCAAGATCAAGACTATAGGGAAGATGCTTCACCTCAAAATATAGTTTTCGCAGAATGTCGACAGTGTGGGCAGAAGTGTGCGGACGTGTTGATCACAACACCTTCGGATAGCAGTCCTCTGCATTAATCCGAAGTTTAGGCTCCAGCTCTTCACTAAGCATCTCACTGTAATGAGCGCTGTCGCGTGTTGAACCTTTTTCCTGGTAATGTTCCAATACTGGCCCTTGAGAATCCGAGAAAACTGTAAGCATCCGTTTTCCAGCTGATGGTTGTCTTTTGAACTTTCTCTTGTTTGGCGATTAAGGATGTTTATTTTCCATCCTCCGAGGTTTACCCTTAATGTAACCAGAGTGCGGATCATTTTTTACTCACCCTTGTACATTGAAACACATCATCACAGATGAAAGTGTGGCTGTTGAATATAATTATTATACTGTTAGGTTTTAATGGAAGAGGTAGTGTGTCCGAGCTAAGTTTTAAGCTAAGAGTAGAAGAGTTTAGCTTGATGTGTCCGCTGCACCTTGATACACTTACCGGTCCGGGCCCGATCGAACGTGAGAGACGAACACACACACGCACAGGCATGATTTCTGAAGATCTCTAGTTTATTCTTAGCAAGGAGAGCACATTTAAACGGTGCTACGTCCTGAACATCAAAAGAACCAGTCATTCACATGTCAGTGATAGAGAGACCCGGAGACAGACAGGAGAGAGGAAATACATTTACATTCTTCTGATTAAACAAAAGGGTTCTAGCAGACAAGAGCCATTTGGATGTATATTCGTCTGCGTACAGGATATAGAAGGTGTTACCACAGAAGGCGTAAGGAAGCACAGTGAGGGGTCTGTTCTTAGGGCACAGGAATATGAACTGATTAGATTAAAATGTCTTACAATATTATAAAACCTTACATATACCAATGTTAGAAATAATGTAATCCCATCCATGGTGTGCTTCTGTTTCACACCCAGTGTTCCTGGGATACGCTCTGCAATCATAACAAGAATAAAGGTTGAGGAAGATGCAAACAGAATCAATTCAATATGTCCACTGCCTCTAAATGTGGCCAAAATATCAAACAATGGAAGATTTACTTTTTTTATTTATTCACACTTTGTGAGCAAATCTACCAATAAATCAGAACACATTTTGAAAAATGTTGGTAGTTTTTCTCTTTATTTCAAAACCCACTTCTTAGTGTAAATGTAATGTAATTTTTTTTTAGGCAACTTCTTTACCCTGGTCAGGGTTGCAGTAGATCCAGAATCCGTTGCAGGGCATGATGCACACACACATGCACACACTGCTTTACACCTAGGGGCAATATTAGAGTAGCCAAATTTTGGGGAGGTGAGAGGAAACTGGAGAACCAAGAGAAATTGGAGAACACAGACTATAACTCAAGCTCAGAATTAAACTAACGCCTTTGTGTGAGGCGCCGAAACCAGTGCTACCTACTGCATCGCTTAATGAAACTTTTTCTTCATAAGTTTACTTTGAAATTTAGAGGTGACATCCGGGTTAAAGTAAGTACATAAATGTTTTATTTGGAAAGACAACAAAAAAAATATGGCAACTTTGTCCAGATTTGCTTAACATTTCAGAGAATGTTTACGAAATGCAATCAGATGATGTGAAAATTGAATGAAAACCATTTGACTGTTGCTTTGATTGCTCACTCTGGGTTTGAAGCTGCCACTAGTTTGACTTGTGTACAGTGGAATGCAGAGTGAAGTATAATGATTTAATGATTCGTCCCCTTCCCTTCACCCTATCTCTCCTCAATGTTTGCGCTTGCCATCAGCCCAGCAGAGCTTAGCTCAGACTTGACAGATGACGAGCCGCAGCCCCAGGGCTGACGCTGTAATCAAAGTCCTGTCACACTTGTCAATAGTCTGCTATCACAGCAACACTGGTTGTGACTGATGTAAGGAAAGGTGGTGGAGGGGGCTATCCCATAGTTAGAATAAAATAAGTCACATTGTTTAGATGATAAGTGAACCACACAATTTAAACTAAGCAAATATACAGGAAATGTGAGGATTCTTTAGTACATCGCCATGAGACCATTGTTCTTGATTAAAGTTAGTAGTAGCTACTTTTACAACCAGTTGTGCACCAAATTCGAAACACCTAAACTTGAGCATATCCGACTGGCCGAAGTTTGCAAAGAAAAAGTATATCTTAGGCTGCTTTCATATTAGGCACGATGCTTTATGCTTTGCCTGAGTCTGTTTTGCTCCCCCTCATTTCTCCACTACTGGAGTATTACAATATTAATTCCGTTGAATTCCTGAGTACACTGGCGTATTTACAATTTCTGATATAGTAAGTGGCTGTAGGCAGCTAATAGGTTTGCGGAGGCCCCAATAAACTCAAAGGGAACAATACAAGGCAGTATGCACAAAGTTATTGACAATTCTCAAGAGCGCCCCTCATCACCTATGTTTGTGTAGTTCAAAGCTACTTGTGTAGGAGACCGACAGTGCTGATGACATCTCATACTAAACAGCTATCCACTTCTGTGTTTAGACATGATTGGCTTTTAGATTTTATTACAACCTTGGGATAAACCCATATACAGACTTTGGATCAAGCACTTATCCATTTTTACAGGATTATATACAATCTGGGGCTTTTCTATTTAAAAGTACAAAAAACAGGGCAGTGTGTCATCGAGTGAGATTACTTTGGCACACACAATATCGTTTAGTAAGTCTAAAAGTCCCTTCAGGAATGGCGACTGCTTGAGTAGTTTAACGCAGACAAACCGCAGGTATATTATTTGCCATTTCAAGTCGTTAATAATGAAGAAGGTAATGAAGGTTGTGACATGTTGCACTACAATAACAAGAAAATGTGTCTTCCAAAAGTAACCAAATATCACTAAAGCAAAGTTTCATTTTAATGTCAGATATTTGCTGCATGGCATTAAAACAGCAAAGACACCATTTTCTTTACTAGGTATTGTACTAGACCACTGGTTTTTAACCCTGATCCTGAAGGCCCCGCCCTGTCCTGCAAATTCGAGTGTTTTCTCAACTCCTAACACATCATGCTTTAACTGATTCATACAGGACGAGGGTTGAGAACCACTATACCTTATAGTTTCAACTAACTTCAAATACCACACACCACAATCTCTTTTCACTGGGCGTTTATTAAGATGTCATATTATAAATAAGATTATAACATAAAAAGTATTTTATAAGCTTGATATTTGTCAATGTTTAATGCAACCCTTTTTGAACGAATAAAGAAAGATCTCGTGATGTGTCAAGTATACTCTTTTTTCTCTCTCTCTAAAAGTTTACTAAAACAAAGCTTTAGCAGGAGTCATGTTTGTCATCAATTTCTTACAAAAATAGAAAAGACAAGAGGTAAAGGTTTCAAAGTGAAAAAAAAATCCCTGCATATCCTTCATCTCACATAATAAAGATCATTAAATTATAGGTTTCTATCTTAGAGTACAGAGATACAGAAGCTGTCAGAATGTGTGGGAAGTTTGATGAGGAGTTGACAATATCCTAACTAGATGACAGGTTATTCATAGATCATTCCAGTAAATTTCAGAAGCAAATGAAGTGCTTAGCAAACTTTATCCAACTGCCATCTAAACTTATTGAGTTTTAAGCAAAAAAAAGAGAAGAAGAGAAGAAGAAGAAAATAAAAACATATGTTTGTCAAGAAACAATATACACTTTCTAAACATGATTTTTTTAAAAAAATCTTACAGATCAGTCCTGAAAATGCACAGATCTATAAATCATAATGTGTCTTAAGTGGTACAGTTTAGTAAGAGGAAATGTAAAGCAAGTCCTTAAATGACAGAACGGAAGATATACTTTGAAATGATTTGATTTAACGTTCAAATTAATCCATAGTCATACTCTCATAATGAATTCAGCGTGTGCCTCTTTATGATCCTTTTTAATTACAGCAAAGAAATATATATATTTTTTTATTTATATATATTTTTTTCCTGCAGATCAATGTTTCTTCATTCCGCTTCATTCCGTCTCACGCTCACAGTAATTATCCATGCTCCAACACACCTGATTCTCATAAACCACTCGTCAGGCCTTTCATGAATTTATTTTTCAAACATAAGTGACAGCATAATTGGCTACTTCTGTACAGATTTTCAAGTGGTCATTGTTAATCTCAGTGACAGGTTTCTCAAATCAGATTGCCATAAAAGTTTTAGCCCTAAATAAGATTCTTCAGAACTTATATTTAGATTTAGATTCAGATTTACATTTGGCAGATGCTTGTCTCCAAAGTAATTTGTAAGTGATGCAGAATACAGTCGGAACGTCTAGCCAGTAAAAGAGCTGACAGTGATGCAAGTTTCCACCAATTGAGCAAAAACAAGTGCAGGATAGATGGGGGGGAGAACAGAGCGAGATACAACTGAACAGGAATGTGGCACTGATACTCAAAAGTGCTATAAGAATGTAAAGTTGACTAAGAATGATCTAATGAGATAAAGAATAGAAGGTTCACTTGCATTATATCATAGTGCTGTTGAATACTCAGTTCTGATTGGTCAGATTTAATTTTAATTTATTTTAGTGTCACTTGAACAGTTGTTCCAGCGATAACAGTTAACTGTTTTTATTTAAGTGGATGAGCGAATGACTGTTAATAGCTGACGAGGTTTTAAGAGATAAATTGTCTTGCAGGCTGAAACTTAACTCCAAATGAATAAAAAGCATGATGTGTAATTTTTGTAAATGTTTGCTATTATTAGAAATTAATAAACTTTGAATGGTATCAGTAATTCTTTAATGGATTTAATGGTATCAATAAAACTTTGCCACTTCACACAGACAATCCATTTCCTATTACAACACATCCTATCATTTTATTCATACAAGATAATGGCAGTGAATAACAAAATATAACTTAATATAGTCAAATATTTAAATGAACTGGATAGATGTCAAAACCCGAAAATGCATACAGTTGTCTTTGGATGAATTGTTAACACACTTAGCTCTGCTTTTCATCCGCTGCAGGTAGGACAGACACAGATGTCACTTCAGTCTCACAGCCACTGACGTTACTGGGCCATTTTTATCTAAGAGAACAAGTCACCCTGTCAAGACCCTGATGTTCACAGCTTTGACAAGATTCCACACCTCTTTGACATGTCTGTATTCTAAGGGCTCTTGCCAACATGTTATCACATCTCATAGTCATTCCTCAGCCCTGACCTGACACATTGAAGGTGTGTATGGGACATTCTGAGACAAGCAGAGTGACAGACGGTTTACACTACATACAGTCTTCAGTCCAAAGAATCTAATCTTTCTGTTCTTAAGAGTTACTCATGGTTCGTACCTTGTTGTTAAGTGTCTGTATTTACTTCATAACGCCTTCGCAGACTCCTCAAGACTCCTTGACTTGGGTAGACTTATTAATCATGGACAGGATTCTGTGGTCTATCTATCTTAGTTGTCTTCTATGGTTATTCTGGCCTTTTGCTGTTGCTGATCTTGCCAGCAACTTTGACTTACAGTATATGGTCTACATTAGTAGGATCCAAAAACAAAAAGAAAAAAATGCAGATGGAAGAAAACAGAAAAAGGAAAAAAAAAAGATGCATCCTTGTGCCCTGCTTCAGGTTGGAGTTCTTGTCGAATGAAAACCTCTGGCTGCTGCTGAGGATGGCCCGGTATGGTCTGCCTGGGGATGCATGCCATGACTAAGGATAGTTTCACCTGATGACGATAAAAATGGTCTTGGACTCTTTTTGGACAGTTTTTCTGTGATGGCTTGTGACTGCAGTTGCTCAATAATTTAGGACTGAAATTGCAAAAAATTGTTTTGTACCTGAGCCTCCATCAGCGAAAGTGGACTTTCTCATACACCTTTCATGTTGTAATGACCTTTCAACCTTATAGCACACAAATATAGCAAGAATTAATTTATGCTTGTACTATCTGATGTCATTAAAAAATGTAAAAGAAATCTAATTTCTAAAGGAATATGAAAAGGTACAACATAATGTAAATGTATGTTGAACAGAAAAAAGCAAAAGCAAAAAGCTAGCAGGGTCCAAAAAGTGTGCTTATTCTTCATTTTACCCACATCCATCCAACATGATGGCCATATCTGTGTGCTTGTAGGCTACCTACTGAGCCTGCTTGTGTTCGCCATCTGTGTCCACATCTCTAATCCAGCTAAGTGCTGCCACTGCTGTTGAGTGAGCAGCTTTCCACACAAAGAAATGACACGTCAAACAGCTCATCCAGACAAGCAGACACACGTCTTCTCCCGGATCTTCAAAATGCTGTATTTCATCTCCTGCAACGTGTGAATAAATGGGACAGGAATGTGGTGCTTTGGCAGCTCCAACCGGGAGTGTCATGCCAAATCGTGTCCCCTGCCATCTCTGGATGGACGGAACAGCGCAGGAGGTCACAACCAAGCGCTCAGCTCATTTCTGGCACGTCACATTTGAAAGGCTCCTGTGTGGACAGGCAGCGAGGCAGAGACGAGAGAAGAACAGTGACGAGACTGATGCCACATTGGCCGAGCTCTGATAGAACATGAGTAGGTGTCTTGTCACATCAGCCTCCTGCTCTGCCATGTCAAAAAAGCCCCTGCCATGTCAACCAGCTCAGTGTTCGGCTCAGTTAGACTGCCTGCATCCTAAAAGTGAAATGTTGCAGGTTCTCTTCTAATACAGGTTGACAATTTACTGATTTCAGGCAAGCAGTTAATAACATGATGAGTTATGTGATGTCTTCAGTTTCACTTGCAGCTAAGTTTGGCAGGTATTATGTATAATAATGAAAATGTGACTGACATTCATTCCTGATTCCTCCTTTTTCAGTCACTATTTAGTCCTTGTCAGCGTTACAGTGAAACTCCTGGGAACACTGGGTGTGAGGTAGGAATAAACCCTGGAATGGACGCCAGTTTAAACACACCTTTTTGTTGCATAGTCAGTCTACCCGTAAGCATAGCATGTTTTGGAAACATGTCTGAGGAATGTTCCTTATGTCTGAGGAAACCTGTGTGCACTTCCTGTAGATAAACCTAATAGACAAAGAAAGAATATGAAAGAATATGCAAAATTCCACTTTGTATATAGCAACCCAAGTTCAGGATTAAACCCCAAATCCTGAAACTATGCCATTTTATGCCTCATATATGAAACAGACGCCAAAATCATAAGCAAGCTTTTCATACAGTCAGCATTTTCCCAAGTTCAGAATATTGCTGAAGGTAATGGGTCAGAAGGCAGGAACTAATGGATTGTTACACAGCCTTTGACATGTTATTTCAGCATGTAGCTCACTATAATTGCTGTTGTCAGCAAGCATTAATTTAGTGATACATGCATTCATACATTGAAAGAAGCATCTTTAGTAAACGTCAGATCTCGTGCTAGAATGTTACCGACAGTTATTCAAGGAAATGACCCAGCCAATGATATTTAATTATCCGCATTGTTTTGTTGTTGTTGTGCCATTTGTTTTAGCTGTCATAATATTGTATTGACAAAAGACTTTTTGCAGCACTAAAAACAGTTATGATTAAGACTATCTAAAAAGCTCACACTCTCTCATTATCTCGCTATACATTTGTCCTATAGAGGTTCATAGGAGGCCTGGAGCCTATCACGGGGGACTCAGGTCAGAAGACGGGACACACACTGAATGGGGATCCAGTCCATCACAGGGTACAGGCATGCACACACGCACACAAACACTCACTCATACACTACAGGCAATCTGGAAACGAATTAGCCTAAGCAAGCCTTTGGAGTATGGGAGCAAGCCAGAGAATTTGAAGGATAATGTCAGGTAAAACCCAATGAATTTTTTTAGTGCTGTGGAACTAAAGGTATATAGGCTTATGATGCATTGATAAATTCGTCACAGAAAATAAACAAATAAATGAATGAATGAATGAATGAATTAATTAATTAATCGATAGAAAGCTACATGGCTCATAAACTATGCAGATTAAAGTTGTGTTCATAAAATTAATCTGTTCTGAAAAACTCCTTGATGGGTTTACTTGGTTGTTAAGCCTAATGATGCCCACCTTCACCAGCCATTTAGTCCGTTATTTATGAGCCACCAAAATGCGGTGTTGATTAAACATGGGTATAAATTCCTACATGGTTAATGACAATTTTTTTTTTAAATCAAACTTCTTGAATTATAGCTGAAATGTAACTTCACTCAAATATTCAGTCATTCATTTAAAAATCACTCTGGTGGTATATAGAGGCCAAATGAATAAAATGAATAAATACATTTTTTTGTTGCAGACTGTTTCAAAATTAATGGACCTGACTGTATTTTATGCATTTCTAATACCAACATATGCAAAAAAAAAGAAAGACGAAAAAGACAAAAGAAGGCATAAGATGCATCCTGGTACACCACTTCTGGGTGGAGGTCTTGTGGCATAGACATTTCTGGCCGTTGCTGGGGATGCAGTGGATTTTATTTTAAACTAGCGCAAGAACCCATCGTTGATGAGAAAAGACTTTGTATAAATAGTTAAAAGGTTGAAGCTAAAAATAAGCTGATCAGCTTTAATGTAATCAGTGATATTATTGTTTCAGGTTGAAGCCCACGTACATGTCCATCTGTCTTTCTTTATGGCAGGCCTTATTAATACAAAGAAATAAAATGTTATAAGGTTGAGCCTTGTTTCCGCTAAGTTGTACTTCTTTCATCATCAGCCGAATACACTCCCTGTTCGGTAATGCGAGAGTGAATCACAGATGAGAAATTAAAAAAGTACATTGGATAAAGATTAAGTTTTGTCTTAAAATGACTTTAGCACATTAAAAATACACAGAAATAAGCGCTGTTATTTCTGCAGTACTATATTAAGTAACGCCAGTAAAAATTTGTAGCTTATTAGTAGCTTATTTTAAAATAGTTGATAAAATCCAGCACATAACTGTTCATAACACTGCTTTTACTCAACATTTTGATTGAAGTGCATAACACTGGGGTCTCAGTTCGGGTATCAGCGCCACAGTTTCAGAACGTATGAAACGTAAACTGGTTTTAAACGTCCCACAGAAAGAATAAACATACATTGCTCTGTCCATTCATCTTTGACAGTTTGTTTAGTTTTCATAGTCTACTTTCCTTTTTTTTTTTAAGTAAGTCATACTGTGTCACACGTTCATTTCTGTTTGGTAAGGATTTGCGCGGCTTGTAGTTGCATTACCATCATCTGTAAACCTACGCTGTTACATGTTTTTCACATACTATGTGAGTACAAGCTAAACTTTTGTGAAGTGATTAGCTTTGTTGAGTGGCTTGTGTAGCCACGCCCACCTCTAGTGAAAAAGCGCTACGTTTGTCCAAAAAGGCGCTAGAGGCTGTGACGTAATCAGGCACACAGCGGCTTATAACGTCTCTTCTCCTCAGCATTTTGATTTTATTTATGTTAGGTTTAACGTCAGGCTAATACAGAAGGACCGACAACGGTTCATTGATTTTTGTCGAGCCAGTTTTGCATGATTCTGTGACAAAATCTGCTGGACAGACAGACAAGACATACTATAGAGGCAGAACATTTTTTAAGACTGATTTCTGGTCCCCCAATTTATGAAATGTAAATATACAATTGATACAAAAGATCGAGTTCTGACCAATGTACAGATTAAAATTTTTTAATATATATATATATACAGTATATAGAAGGGGTCTATGGCTTTTAAGTTTAGGAACTACTTCTAATGATATTTACTCAAATACCTGCAACGATGAACACAAGGGAATATTGTACATGTATTAGAAATACTGATACAACTTTGTTATTATCTACGCGCCTCTTCAAAAAGATACGCTTGAATGTTTCTTCAGGATGAGTTGGCGTGTAACTCAGTCATGGTGGCCTCAGTGGGCAGTGAGTACAGCCACCTCCTCTCTGTCCCACGACTCGTCCAGAGCTGTCACACACTGTCATGTCATTTCAACTCATCCCACAATAAGACCTGACATCTAAGGAGAGACTGTGCATAGTCTCAAAGGAGCTAAAGTGAAATGGAAAGTCTAGCAAATGATTCATTTATTGGATTTAGTCCATGAAAAGATTTAACTGAAGCATACGTTTAAGTATAGGAATTGAAACCTGTGCAAATCAGCATATGCAAGAAGTGCCTAATTATCTTCTATATACCACAACATAGTGTGGATGAAAATGACAGACAAACTGGCACACATTGTGCAGTTTTCTTAACATTTTTCTATAATAAGTTTTGATTAAACTGCTTTTCAGCTGTAAACTTTTTGATAGGCATTTCTGTAAGAATTCTTGTTCAAACTTGTCTGATCGGTTTGGAGCTCATCATGCTGTCAAAGCCAGCTTTCTTCTCATTAGCTGGAGCCGTTGTCGTCAACATGCGCTCTCAAATTAGATTGACATCCAAACCTCTCAAATATACAAAGCAATTTAGATGATATTCATCAAAGTGGTGACAGAAACACATAGAGAGAGGGCACTTCTTTCGCATTTTATCTCTCTATTTGCATCACAGGGATTAGAACAAAGCAAGGAAAAAAAGGGTACGCAAATTAAGTGACGATTTGTCAAGTTGCATTATTTAGAAAGGCTTGAGAGTGTAGTATTGAATCCTGTTCATGGTCAATACTTTGCAGATCATCAAAAAAATAGCAAGTAGATTAAAATAATTAGCAAAAAACAGGATTTTTAACAGGAAAATATATTTGTAGTACTGCAAATGCTTACATTTTTTTTTAGCTCTAAATACTGCTGTAATATTTACATATAGAGTATGAAACATACCTTAGACCATGATCAGATGATGGTAATGATTGCATAGTGTGTGGTTTTATGCAAACTGAAAAGATATTTGCAGCAGAATTCACCATAGGGAAATACCTATACATTAAATAATATTGTTAAGGTGAAAAGTAAACTTTTTGTACATATGTGAAATTACATTTTTATCAGAAATAGCCTCATATAACGCAAAATAATCATTTAGATATTTTACTTTACTAGTTTTATATTCTACATTATTATCCACTGCTATGTAAAAAACATGACAGTGGATAGTTTGCTTTATGAATGTTATTAAAATCACATTGTCTATAAAATAAATGATTACAAGTAAGTTTCAATAACCTGCCATGTTCACAATATCTGTACATTGTATATCGTAAGCAATATGATGTATGCTGTAAGTAAATTTCCTCTGTTCATATTTTAGTCATATCATCAGCAATTGCGCTGGGTGTTTTATTTAAAAAAAAAAAAAAAGGGAAACCGCTGTACAAACCCTATGAAAATAATGCAGATTTATGTGCAGAAACAAACATGATTAGATTTAGACAACAGAAAACATAGAAATAAATAAATAATTATGTGATTAATTGCATTTATGAAAACTGTTAACGTAGCCATGTAAAAATGTACAAATTGTCACTTACGTGTCATGAATGTCAAGAAAAACATCTACTGATTGTTTAGGAGACGAGGGAAAACGTGTGTGTGTGTATATATATATATATATATACTGGTCCTTCTCAAAAAATTAGCATATTCTGATAAAGTTCATTATTTTCTGTAATATACTGATAAAAATTAGACTTTCATATATTTCAGATTCATTACACACAACTTGAAGTAGTTCAAGCCTTTTATTGTTTTAATATTGATGATTTTGGCATACAGCTCATGAAAACCCAAAATCTCAAAAAATTAGCATATTTCATCCGACCAATAAAAGAAAAGTGTTTATAATACAAAAAAAGTCAACCTTCAAATAATTATGTTCAGTTATGCACTCAATACTTGGTCGGGAATCCTTTTGCAGAAATGACTGCTTCAATGCGGCGTGGCATGGAGGCAATCAGCCTGTGGCACTGCTGAGGTGTTATGGAGGCCCAGGATGCTTCGATAGCGGCCTTAAGCTCATCCAGAGTGTTGGGTCTTGCTTTCTCTTCACAGTATCCCACAGATTCTCTATGGGGTTCAGGTCAGGAGAGTTGGCAGGCCAATTGAGCACAGTAATACCATGGTCATGGTCAGTAAACCAGAGCCACCGTGTACAGGCGTGTGCAGGAAATGGGCAAATTTATTGAGATAGGAATAAAAGGCTTGAACTACTTCAAGTTGTGTGTAATGAATCTAAAATATATGAAAGTCTAATGTTTATCAGTACATTACAGAAAATAATGAACTTTATCAGAATATGCAGATTTTTTGAGAAGGACCAGTATATATATATTTTTTTTTTCTTTTCTTTTTTTTCTTTTTTCTACATAATCTGTTAGAACTGTGTGATAATCATAAACCTGTGAGGTATAACTCCTACCAGATTAATTTTATTTATGTAACATATATAGTGCGATAATAAACTCTTTTGTATTTTTATCAACATACAATTCACATCCTGTACAACAATTAAACAGATAATATTACATGTTTCTTTTTATATATAAATTCCTGTTCTTAAATGAAATGCATAAAATGCAACATGAGCTGTTGATCTGGACAATTTAAGACTAATATCACAACATTTAAACTCTGTACAGCTGCTTTGGCCCGATCCAAAAATCAGAGGAATGACAGGACAGTTTTTTCCAATATGTTCTTTGAATGTTTTGCACTTGTCTTGTTGGGATTTTTGCAAGAGAATTTAGCCATGTCCTGTAATTTAAAACCGAGATGTGACTCAAGGTGACAGATGTATGTTGAACGCGTTTGGATTTGTGTGGCACATTCACTACAGAAGAATACAGGGTGACCGGAGTCGACATTTTTCAGAAATTTGGTCCTGCCTGTACGTCTCAGCTGGTATTTCACATTGGCTAGCCAGTGGCTGATGGTTGTCATGGAAAGACCTGTAACATGTGAGATGACCGTCCGTTCTTGAGGAGTCAAGTCTGAGACAACGTACTTCCCATCAGCTGTCTTCCTGAGGCAAGATGTGAACTGGGCTTGCAGAATTAGCAAGTGTTGAGGATTCCAGTGTGAATGCCTACCCTTGCGTTTGTGCACCACATTTGATGCATCGTCTCCTGCGTTTGTTGTGTGAGAATCTTCAATACCTGCTCTCTCTGCTTTATGGGAGGGAGTCTGCGACTTTAAGATATGAGAGTCTGATAAATTGCGTAACATGTCTGATATGTCTGAGAGAGCACTCTCATGCACTGGGCTGGTTGAAGTGCACCTTATTGTATCAGTTAAATCAGTCTTGGTCATAGCAGGAAGAGAGCTTAACACTTTCCCTGGGAGAGAAGCGGTAACTAAACAGTGGTTCCTTTTGCCTTTTGATAAATCTATTGGTTGGTCTTTGTCAATTTGATATACATCTGGATGTAATGGTTCTGCTTTGGAGGTTGATGTTGGAGCTGAAGCCGCTGAAGCCACTGAAGCCTGCTCTGCCATGCTGTTGCTCATCTTCAGAAGCATACTCATAGGATCCTGAACTGGATCCACAGGATTGGCCGCTTTACCTAAATGAAGATTCATGACTGACTGAAGGGCATTTAAAGGACTAACAAATGGTTGTTTTGTCTCTGGGTGAACAGTTATTACCGCGTTGTCGACAGAGCTTGTGAAGCTTTCGTTAAATTTTTTTGAATCCCTCCGACTCGCATTATTCTCAGAGGCAGTAATCTTGTTATCTTTGTTCTTTAGTGTTTCATGTCCCTCTACTGTGGGAGAACTGAATGCTGATTTCCTGTCTGCGCTTATAGTGAAGGAGGGTGTAAACTGCTTTGCTAAGGAAACCTGTTCATGTTTGTCCTTTCTGGTTTCCTCAGCAACATTCTGTGTTACTTTCTTCACCAACTCCTCCATCGCATGCAGGTTTACTTTGGGTGAAGTAGCTCTGTGTTGACAACTGGGGGAAACTTCAGTTTTGTCTGTGCATGGAACTTCCAAACTATGCACCAGTTGCTGTATGGAGGAGTTGTAGACAGAAGGCTTTATGTTATTTCGCAACTGATAAGCTGCATGAATGCTCTGGTATCCTCCCCAGCTGGGAGTGCCCTTCTGTGCTTTGTTAATGGCAGAAGTAACAGTGCTCTCCAGGGACTTGAGGATATCCAGGTTCATTTTTGGACTCTCCTGCAAGTCCTCCTCAGTAAGATAATCAAACTTTGAAGAAACACTGTACCTCTCCTCTTCTGAGCTGTCATTTCCTGGTTCTTTACAATGCATTTGTTTTGAAAATATCTTTCTTTCCATTTCTGACTTTTTCAGAGGAGTAGTGTTTTGTGACAATTCAGTGGTTCCATTTTGTGAAGATGTGGAGGAAACTTTCTGTATTGGGGTCTTCTCATTTTTCATTACAATTTTCTCAGGCAAGGATATTTGTTCAGAAACGCATTTGTCCATTTTTTGGAGATACTGCCTGGCTTTAACGAAGTGGCCTGTCAGCATAATGTGACCACTTAACTGCTGCAAACACTCAAATGACTGTCCACACTCCATACACTTCAAAATCTGTGACTTAATCTGTGCATTGTTGCTTACACAATCATCATCTGTGAGACTCGTCTTTTTGTTAATATCAGAACCTTTGGGAAGATTAGCATTTACCGGACTCCCACTAGAAGACGCTTTCTGATCTGTGGCACTTAGTTTAGTTATATCTAATTCCACTGGTACTCTCTTTCTAAATGATGGGATAACTTTAGCAGCAGCAATTGATGTTCCAGGTTCCTTCAGAGGCACTTTTTGGTAGTGTTTTGTCTTGATCATGTGAACACTGAGGTCTTGCAAAGATTCAAAAGAGTGACCACAATACATGCAACGTAGTACCTTCTGGGCATCCTCCTTACCCTCCAGTTCCATTAAAGAGCGTTTGCGTGGCTTGGACCAACTCTTAGCACCTTTGTCAGCCTTCTCATGGTTGTCATCTCGGTAGTGACCTGTATCGTTCATGTGAACTGTAAGATCAACCAGCGTGTCATAAGACGCGCTACAGCTTTTGCAATGAAACTTGCTTGCACCACTGAAGATGGACCCATACATCCTTGCACTTTGGCGGTAAAGCTGAACTGTGCTAAAAAGATTTGTTTCCCTTTGCGGGTGAAGCTGTTTTTCAGAAACCTGCTGCAAGGTCTTTGCAACTGCAGACTGGTGCCAGTCATAGCAATTACCCCCAGGACTGCTGCTGCTGCTGCTGCTACTGCTAGCCTCAGATCTTTTCTCTGTACATGACTGAGAAGGATTAAGACCCGGTGAAGACCAAAAGGAGTTAGAGAGAAAACCATTATAAATGGCTTTTATCTGTTCCAGACTATCTGAACCACACACTGATTTCTCAGATCCCTCATTAAGACAGACTTTCATTGGTTGGTCTTTAATATTAATTGAGCTGCTTTCAACATCTGACATAGGTCCATTTGACTCATTAATGTGTAATTCACTGTCAGTCTCGGAAACCTCAGCAGAAGTGGAGCAGTGTTCATCCTTTGATTTTTGGAAGACATATTCCTTCCTGAAGTCGTTGTTACCCAGAGGTTTATCTGTGGCTGCTGAGTCTTTTTTGAAGTCCTCGTTTTGCCTGGCAGGTTCTTCGACATCCTCTGAATCATAAACTAAAATGGGAAAAACAACATCATATATGTCAAAATACTGGCGTAAAATCATCATTACTAAAGGACATATATAATACAGAAGTAATATGATATGTCCAACAAGATCTGACAGGTTTATGAGTTCATGAACTTTCAAGTGGCCTAAAGAAACCATTTACATGGTTTGTCAGACTGCAAAGCTCCAAAGAAATTGTTTAACACTGAGTAACTGAACAGCTTTTTTGTTTTGTTTTTTTTTAAAACTATCTGTATCATTATTATGAATGAGAAATTAATTTAAACTATAAACTGCTTTATAAGCTTGCTACATACTAAACACAATACTATACAGTCATAAGTCTTGAGAAAATTCAACCAGTCTAAAAAAGCCTTCTTGGCTATTTCATTTGATATCTTTCAACTACTTAGCCAGATACAAGTATAAAGCTGCCAGGATATAAAATTTCATTTTCATTTTGCTTGACAGAAGCCAAGCGATTTTTCCAGTCATTTGTTAGCTGAACTATTTGAGTGCCTTCTGATAAATTATTGGGCATTTATAGAAAACTGTCTACCGATCAAAGAAGAAGCCAGTCTCTGGTGTGATAAGCATACAGTATCTTGGGAGTCTACAAGGTCTTTTCAACAAAATGTTACAGAGGCTGCATCATTTTCTACAAAGTGTACCAAAGTGCAGGCCTAAACCAAAAGCCTGCTTACGCATAGACAGAAATATTATGTTTGTCATACTGTAGCTCATTCCAATACATCATTTGTTTTTAAGGAGTTAAAATTAGTGGTGAAATACATGTCATATTGTGTTGAAGGTAGACAGCTGCGAGTATTTAGTCTGCAGGGGCCCATGTTCGTGTTGTAACATACATGTACACATATGAGATAAGAAAGAACTGAGAAGGGAAAAATGGAAAAGAGGACAATGGTCACCCCTCTTGCTGCCAGCTTCACCCATCTAGCAATCTTAGGAGTGACTATTTCCTTTCGTGACAGTCTGTCCCCTACTAGTCTGACATTGTCTTTCTGATGCTAAGTGGAACAATGAAAGCCACACCAAATTTGCCCTTCTCTGTTCCCATTTATTCATTCTTGTTGAGGTGAAGTTGTTCCTGTCAAACTGTTTTTAATGGAAGGTGTTAGACCTGCCTCATATTTTATTTCTAATTTAAACCCAATTCCAATGCACCACAGCACACAGATAATCTCTCAGCTACGTTTTTCTGTTGCTTTGATTGTACACACAAGATCTAACAGGACAGCCGGTGTGAAAGCACAAATAGCTCTCATTTCAACTGATAATACACAATCTTCAGAGACTGTGCTTCTCTCATTTAGCATCTCGCTAGATGTCAGCCAGGATGCGTGTAGGATTGGAGCTTTAAAGGATAATTGGCAGGTGCAGGCCACTCTTATTCCCCTTTAGATTTGGATTGTCACTAGGTATCCATTACCTGCCAATCTCCTCTGATCATTCCTGGCAGCCTTGATCAAAAGATGTCATTTGAACTGCCTGGTTTGGCATGGATTCTGAAACTCCTCGTAAAAAAGAATGAACCAGGTGTAAATACAATGACATGATCATTTTCCTGCCCACTCATATCACAGAGACAATTATGGTGACACACACTGGGATCAAATAAGCAAAATTGCCATTTTTTAAATCTAATGCCACTGTTTTTTTTTTTGTTTTTTTTTTCTTTTTTTCTGTTTTTTTGGGGGGGGGTGCGTTTTTATATATTTCTTTTTTAATCTGCTAAAATACAAAGTAAAAACCCTTTTATTTCTCATGCATGAGCAAAGACAAAGAAAATGCTGTTGATTATAAAACTTCATAACAAAAAATAAGAATGATTGAATTGTTATCCATCTCAAGAGGCAACTATCATAATCAATTATACTCCCAGACTTGACTGACAACCATTGTAATTTATTTAGTTAATAAAATGTGATGTGTGCACAAATCCCTTGGGGGAAAGGAGGAATTTTCAGGCAGTGTTTTTTTTTTTTTTTTTGGTTTGTTTTTTGATTGATGAACTATTATGTCCATCTCAATGTGCTTGGTTTTACATCCATTTGTGAAAGCAGCAAAAACAAACATTAAAAATGAATTTGGGCCTTTCTGAAATCCTAAAAATGTAACACAAATAAAATATTCCTGCTTCAGCATTTTCCTGCTTCAGAGTCAGTGCTACTTTTTTTTTTCCTCGTTATAAAGACACAAAGATTGATAACTGGACAGCTGAATTATTTTAGTGATATCCAAAACTAAAGTTTATTTGCTAAAGACAACGCAATGTTTTGAGCTAGAGAGCATGTGACGAGTTCTAACCGTCTGTATTTGTGATATAGAATGGGATGGAGAAAACGTTCATCCCCAAGGCAGTGCTAATTCAGGCATTTATCCAAGCAAAATATCACACCAGTAAGAACTCTCTTTTGTATTATCACTCGAGGCATTCAAGACGTCCAGCTGTGTCTCTTTTTCACATCATAACTATCCATCACTATGCATCATGGTCCTGTGCACCAAGGTGGTCTACTATTCTCTGAATAGGTCTTGATCTAAATTAAAACACAATGGAACAAAAAATATATCAGCAAATGCACTGATCTATATTCAGTTATCTAATCAGCAAGTTTTGAAGATGCACTGTAGCCTCAAATTCTTGTACATGATGTGGTCTGCTGTTGTAGCTCATCCACCTTAAGGTTTGAAGTGTGATGTGTTCTGAGATGCTTTTGTGCTCACCATGGTTATAAAGAGTGCTTGTGTTAGGTTATCAAAGCCTGTCTGTCAGTGCAAACCAATCTGGCCATTGTCCTCTGACCTCTCTCATCAACAAGGTGCTTCCACCCACAGTACTGCTGTTGACTGAATGTTTTCTCTTTTTTTCGGCTTGCTTTGTTTTTTCTTTTTTTCTACTATTAAACTATCTTTCAGGGACTGTTCTGCATGATGTTATGCATTACACTGCTGCCATATTATTGTCTTATTGCATGATGTGCAGGCATACCTAATAAAGTGAACGATGAATTTATGTATTAATATAGACATCTAATCTTCTTTTTTACATCCATTCGTTTCAGTAGAGGACACTTGAACTTAAGCATAAACAGTGCAAGATAGGCAAAATGCGTTTTCAGTGGACATATCTCTCTCTCTAAATATCATTCTACATGCCTTTGATTCTCTGTTCCCCTTGACAGTGGTGTGTCTGATGTGCCTCAGCTGCCAAAAGTGACTGGCAGCGATTCTGTATGAGTCAAAGCCAGCAGCTGCTAGATGATGGTAAAGCAACAAAGGCTTCCACCAGATGGATTGCAATCATTATTCCTCTCTAGAAGGAAAAAGGTGAGACGTGTAGAGTAGAAATATTATCATTAAACAAAACAACCTCTTTTTTTTTGTCGAAAATCTACCACTGGCCCCAAATAATACTCCCTGATAAGCTCATAGTAAGTTTGATTAGGGTAAGGTTTAGAGTATAGGGGTAGGGTTTTGGCCTAGGGTTAGGTTTATAGGTAAGGTTAATGTCATATACTGTACACTGAACAGCCATAACATTACAACAGAAAACATTAACCCCAGGTTTCGATTGGGCAGCTCTGTCCCCTTGTGACATGACACCACAAGACCTCTGGTGATGTGCTATATTGTCTGGCTCCTTTAGGTGCTGTGGGTTGCAGGGTGGGGCCTCTGTGGATCGGACTTGTTTGTTTTGCACATGCCATGGCTGCTCAATTGAAATGGGATCTTTGTTTGGGATTTTGGAGGCCTGATTTAAAGCCTTTGGCTCTTTGCCTGCCAGGCCCTGTGCACAGCAGGCTGTGGTGTACTGGGTGTTTTGGTGCCTTTTTGGACAACATTGACTTATTTATTAAAATAGTTAATGCAACATTGGCTTTTCTGTGGGACTGGACCAGACTGGGTAGTCTTTGCTCCCCACAGGCATAAATGAGCGTTGGGTGCACATGATCCTGTCAACAGTTTACTTGTGTATATAATTGATAATCAATGTTAATGTATCAATTATTTGTCGTTAATGTTATGGCTGATCACTGTCCATGACTCCTCCAGTGACGGACCACAAAACAATTGGGGTGTAGTAACAAACTGATAGAAAGCACCACCATTCATCATAGAGCACACATCTAAGGCTGTCTCTGTCTCTTGAACTCTCAGGTTACAGGCTTACATGGCCTGTCTAAATAATATTCACTGTGATGAATGACCCTGCAAGCCTCCTACCTCTCATTAATCTCTTTCCTTAGAGCAGCATCTATCACTGAGCTGTGGGAGAGCACATAGGGTTCATACTGAGGCCAGCCAAGCTTGAGTGATGCATGTCACTCTGAGCTGAGACTGGAATGCACAGGCACAAACAAATGCTTATTGAAGCATGTATGCACCTTCACATACACAAACAGAGAGAGAGAGAGAGAGAGAGAGAGAGAGAGAAACAATCTCATGAAAAAATATACACTATACATACAATAATACAGTAAAATTAATTATGTTTCATAGCTCAGGCTTAAAAACTCATCTGAACAACTGTGTGTGTATATTTTCATGTGCCTGACCTTAAATTTAGAACACACTTGCTCTATCATTCTTTCAACATGTAATACATCTTTACATACAATTACTTGGGACCACGCTTCCTTCTGTAGGCCTCCCGAGTCTCTCGGCAGCATGACTATCTCGTTTTTCAGAACTGCTCTCACTTTCCCCTAACACAGTCAAATCTCACCCTAAACACCACTTGGCATCATTTCATATCCCGTTTAACGACCTGCATGGTGCCCCATCCCCTTTCTCTTTGTCTTTATTCCAAAATGTCTTCTTGTGTCCCATCGGCACAGTACTTTTCCTCCTATCCACCTTGTGTCTTTGGAAAGTGTGTGTGATAGATGACAAGTGTCAAAGTGTCAAAAATAGAGTGGTGGCGTGATTAACAACTCTGTTGAGAGGGTAATTGACGTTTCGGCGTGATGCTGATCCTCTCCGCTAGGGTTTGGGTTTCTGGACCCCTAAGGGATACGTTGAGTCATTTTCCCAAAATGGAGCATACATGAAAAAGCACCTCCCTGGAAAAAGGAGGCGCATTCCTCTTCCCCAAAAAGAAGATTGATGTCTCCATTGTCATCCCAGGGAGGAGACGTCAATCTCGCAGAGCTGCCACGGAGATGAAGCTCACATGTTCAGACAATAAACGTGTGTAGCTTTGCTGCAGATTTGATTTCAGAGTTAGAAGTGGGAAATTCATTGCTAAATGTATTTCCATACTAGGAAATCCATGGGAACGGATGTCTAAAATAATCACAATATATAATATAAATTGAACATGGGGAAATATTGAGAATATAAACAGGAAGTTGAGGAGGAGGAGAACTCTCGTTTACCTTCCCATAGCTCATGGCCTTTCTGGCAGGCCTCACCCTTGTGTCATGAAGGTTAAAAGGCGTATGTCAATCATTATGGTAAGCCACACCATAATGGAAGTTCATTACGAATGCAGTATGAAGAACAGATGTTGTAGATCATTCGACATTGTGGGACTGCAACTGTGGAAAATGTATGTTATGTCTAAGAACACAATCATCTGCACTTTTTCATTCAAAGTCAATTATATACAAGGATAAAACCTTACTCTCAACAGAAATGGGACATAAACTTTCCTTTCCTTGTTACTGAGGTTACAAAAACTAAGTGAAGTTATAGAAATGGTGGGTAAGCTTCTGTTATGTGTCTCAAATGATCATCTTCTTCCCATTTTATATACCACTTATCCTGTGTACAGGCCTACCCAGGAAACCTAGGGCACGAGGTGGGGTACATCCTGGGCATGGTGCCAACCCATTATAGGTCTCAACTGATTTTTGACACAATAAAGGTGCAAAAGATCCAGTAATAGAGAAAGGTGTCTGGACAGTGTACAGTACTATACTTGTAACAAATTCCACTGCAGACACACTCATACTGTTCACATACATATTAGTGCTTGATCTTTTAAATCTTGCCTTGGATACATTACACATAGCTGTGGTGTAAATTACTCAGACTTCAGCGGCATGATGACTGATTGCCAAAATAGTTTATACTTTTTTTTTGTACTGCAAAATCATGGGCCTTTGTGCGTCCCTCCCTTTTATCATCTCCATCATCACATGCAGACTCACTCATCAGCCTGAATAATCTCCTCCACATTTCTCAGACATTGAACTTCCTCCTCACAGAGACGGTAAGCAAGGGTTAGAAACCAGCCCAAATCTTTAACAACTGAATTGCAATTTCCAAGACATATTTTGGTGAAACTCCTCTGTAACATATCAAAACCTTTCAGTAAGGAGTTCATCAACCTTTAGATCAACGTGTAGATATTCTCAGTGTCTAAAACAACATCTAATGTGGAGCAAAAACCTTAATGGATGTACTGGATATGGTGCCCAAAAATGAATACAAAACACAGAAGGAACTATTTGCATGAAAATGATTTCAGGTATTAATTTCATCCTAACAATTTGTGGCAGCTGCATTCAAAACATGTAACAAAGCTCATCTTTCACCTGAAAATTTAAATTAGGTTAAGGCAATAGTTAAGGCCAGCAGTAGCAGCTAATATCTACTTGATTACATCAAAGCACCAGAAACCTAATTTGACTTGGTGACAGGGCACACGGCTCGTCATCTCCGATCATTACTGCTGTCAGCAATCCATCAAGTTTACAGCTAATTGGGTGTGCACTAATGAAGCTGGTAAAATGACTTTTCGTGTGTGCGCGAGTGTGTGTGCGTGTGTGTGTGTGTGTGTGTGTGTGTGTGTGTGTGTGTGTGAGAGAGAGAGAGAGAGAGAGAGAGAGAGAGAAATATGATAGGGAGTGGAGAAAAAGTAAAACTAAAAGAACACATCATTGTTAAATGTTTGAAAATTCATCTCCACCATTCAAAATCTGTTTATTCTGGCCAATTTAACACAAAATAAAGATAAGGTCATTAAAAAATACTTACATAACCATTTCTACCACCAGTTTAATACCTAGAAATTGTTCAGATCCCAGTGAAACAGTGTGATGAAATAAAAGGCCAGACAAGTGTATGGGAAAAGAATGAGTGCGCTCACATGGCCCCGCTCTGATTGACCATTAAAGCCTTTGATGGATGAGGCTGTCACGAGGATAACAATTAAATCCAACATGAGACAAAGCTATTCTGACAGGCCAGAGTAACGGAGCAAGCCGTAGCCCTCCATTAAGCACCCAATCCCTCTCCACCCTCCAACCCCCAGCCCTAGCGCATACTTACTCACTCTCGCTCTCTTTCACACACACACACACACACACACACACACACACACACACACACACACACACAACTGTCTTCTTATGCTGACGGGGGCCTTCCATTGACATAATTTTTAATGCCAACACAATTTAACCTAAATCCTTACTTTAGTAACCAAACTGAAAACTTTTAAACAGTTTAGTTTAGTTTTTACTGGGGGAAAAAACTGCCAAATGTCCCCATAAGGTCCACACTGTCAAATATCCTTATTCTTAACAATTGGTCCTCACCAAGATATAAATCCATACCATGTACATGCACTCAGTCCATAAATGTCTCCTGTGAAGTGAAGTTACTTACAACAGTACTCATTCATTACATTAAATGACACTCCTTTTTTATAATAATAACCGGTGCATGTTTTCCTAGTTTGTTTGTGTTTTTGGTATTTTGGTCTGTCCACGTGCCATCCGGCACATCGGGAGACGGATACTCCCCACCCTGAAGGTAGATCTGTCGTTTCTGTGGCAGTTACTTAAGTTGTCGAGTTGCCAGCACGACGCCCGATTGTCATTCACACACTACGGGCAATTTGGAACGCCAGTTAGCCTAACTTGCATGTCTTTGGACTGTGGGAGGAAACCGGAGTTCCCAGAGGAAACTGCAAGCACGGGAAGAACATGCAAACCCCATGCGCACAGACCCAAGGCGGGAATCGATCCCTCAATCTTGAAGGTGCAAGGCAACACTTTCTAGTAATAGTTGCAACTATTGAAAAAGCAATTTGCATTTGTGAAACTCTTCCAAATTATGATGATGGGTTCATTATTGGTAAAAATAAATAAATAAATAAATAAAAATAGAAAAAAGTAATTGACAGCAGATGGACATCTGGATGCTTTTTTGTTCCCTATATTTCAGAAGTTGTATGAAGAAGTTCAGCACTAAAGTCACTGAAATTATCCTTACAAAAGAGTCGCCTAATAAAAAGATGACATATTACTATTACATTAATTATGTATTTGGTTATTTACATTCTTATCATCACTGCATTTATGTGATAATTGTGTAATGTTACAGTGTATCAAGTCTGAGTGTATTCTAATGAGTGACTTGTTCATGTTGCGGCATTACAGGTTTATGGATGAATTGCTTAAACACCCGGAACGGAAAAGGAACCACAAAAAAAAAAAGCTACAAGCCAAACACTATAAAACACCAAAAGAGTGTGTCGAAGAGGGAGAAAGAACAAATCCTTCTAAGCATTAAACACGAACAGGATAAACAGAGGAGCAGATGACATACCTGGAGCGCGCCTGGGTGCTCGCTGCTTCCTCCTAGCCATACTTCTAGAGGCGGAGTGCGCTGTCTCTGTCTGTCTCTGGGTCCTCGGCACTTATTTCAACCCCCAGCTACACGCTAGCGCTGTTTCACGTGTAAACGGAGCAGGTGGACGCGTTGGAGCTGCCGTTCTTTGTTCTTCGTCGTCCGGTGATACGCGATAAGCGAGCAGAAACGAGTCACGCGCCTCAAAGCGCGCTCCGAGCTCATCACGTCACTCAAAAGTCCGCGAGCTCGATTTCCCCCAGCAGCTGTCGGACCCTCCCACGCCACGTTTCTGTTACGACATGCTCGATACGATGCCTTTAATACACTACAGCACACTGACGATTCGACTCAAACTCGAGGGCGTTTTATTTTCAACATTACACGCAATTCCAATGTTTCTTTCTTTCTTTCCTTTTTTTTTTTTGATAAATCTTTTTTAGCTCAATCTGCCATCATATAAATGGGATTCCTCTGGTTTTGTACTTAAGTCAGTTATATTTCTCAGTATTCTTCTTCTGCACAAAATTGATGCTGAAGTATATCAGATGTGAGGCCAGCACTTTTGATGCATGAGGACAATGTTGTTGGTTTTCCCCCTATATCACTTTTCACACTGCTGCCAGGAGCTAAGAGGTTTCGGGAGGTAACAGATAAGCAAAGCCAATAACAACACATTATGCAACTGAAAAGTTAAACGTAATGTACATTGACTTGCCAGAGAGATCAGAAATTATGGTTTCCTGATGTCCACTGGCTCTATAGAGTGCATGAATATTGATATGCACATACACATACATGTGCCAGCATCATTGTGCATATTTACATATCTATTTTTAACATTGCATACCTATACAGAAAAAGGGTGCTGGCACATGTATGTGTATGTGCATCAATATCGATTCCCAGCCAATGCCCAAACCTCAGCCACTGGATGCAGTGCCGGTCCCAAGCCTGGATGAAAGGTGAGGGTTGCGTCAGGAAAGATATCGAGTGTGAAAAACCTGTGCCAAGTTGTTGTGCGGATGGAATGGTCTGCTGTGTCGACCCCTGGACGGGGGCAAGACTAACAGCAACATTGACATGCACATACACGTACTTGTGCAGTCATCATTGTGCATATTTGCATGTCAATATTTACACATTTACAGAAAATGCCTGTAGAAGGTGGCTTGTAACCTATCCCAGAAGACTTAGGGCATGAGGCACAGTACACACTGGATGTGGTACAAATCCATCACAGGGGATACACACACTGCGGGCAATTTGTGAACACCAATTAGTCTAATGTGCATGTTTTTGGAATGTGGGAGGAAACTAAAGTTTGCCGGAGGAAACCCACCAAGCAGGGGGAGAACATGCAAACTCTTTGCACATAGAAACGAGGCGGGAATCAAACCCGGACCCTGGATGTGTGAGGCGACAGAACTTAACCATTCAGCCACCATGACTGATTTGTTTTGCACATTTATATTAGATTTTTTGAGTCATTGGTTTGTGCATTTATTAATTTATTCGTTTTCAGTTTTCTGTTTATCCTGACCAGAATTATGATGGCTCAGCCTTTCCTGTCTGGACACATGTTTGGAATACATCCTGAAAAGGGATTCCAGTTCATCATAGGGTGCCATGCACAAACATGTAAATTTATCCACATCAGGGGCATTTTTTTTAACATAGCCTCCTCGCCTATTACACCTGCAGGGATGTTTGAGGCAGTAGGAGGAATCAGAGAAACTAGTAAGAAACAGACAGACATGGGTGAATCTTTGCATAGACCTGAGCTTAAGATCACCTTTTCTCTGTGAGGTAACCACAATACTGCCATGCCAGTTCAAAAAAATTCAAAACCAATTAATCAAATACCAGGCTGTGAGATTTTATTTTTTAAACAGTAAATTATATTTGATCAGATTTTATTAATAAATTATTTTCATTTTTATTCTGTCTTTTCAACTTGATGCCTTGGTTTTTAAGGTAGTATTGCACAGTGTCATGTTAAAGCTGAAGAGTCTCCTACAACAGTGCCATTAGAGAATTGCCCCCTTATCACCATCACCTCTGAAGCTCATGCCTGTCACCTGGCATCTGAAATAAGAAGGGACACCTGCCAGCAGGATGCCTACCCTTCTCAGGGTTCACAAGAGGTTGTGTTTGAGCTACATGTCCATCAGTGATCTGAACACTCATTTGGTCTCCTCCTGCCCTTACCCAGGCCATGTTTTGAGAGGTCCAGTCATATAGTTTGATCTGTGACAAGCAGATGACCTTTTCCTTGAATCTGTTGTCAAGCTCCATAATATCATGCTGTTGCAGCACATCTAAGCAACATGGCTCACCTTCACTGACATGGCTTAGAAGTTTCACAAATCTGTTACAAGTGAATGTCAAGTGAAGAAGTGCTTAGAGTGTTAAAATTAAAATGGGACTAAAATGAGATGTGCTGTAATAGTGCACTATCCATACAGATTTATTATGTAGACTAGGAAATGGTATTTGGCTGAGTGTAAAAAAAACATCAGGGTGACAAACATTGGTAATGCAGAATATGTTTTGATAGGCCATAGGCTTAGGCCATTTTTTTCTTTACAAATGTATTATATCTTATGAATTGAGAGTAAATGAGAGCAGTAGAGAAATATTTAGTTAATTTTTCTTTTACAAAAGAAGTAATAATAACAATTTTAAAAATGTCTTACCTTAATCTAACCTTAACCTTTAGTTTGGCATCTTTACATGTAATAATAATAATAATAATAATAATAATAATAATAATAATAATAATAATAATAATAATATATGATGCACAGCAAAAACCATTGCCATCTTACAGATCTAGTGTCCCAGATTCAGCTTCAAACTCAGGCCTGACTTTGTATTTAATTTTCTGCCCATGTCTGTGCTGTCATGTTTGTGCATCATGGGATACTGTGCATACAATATGTGGCTTGGACATGTTAAATTACATCTTCTTGTAAATAAATGTGTTCCAAATTTAAAGTGAGGCACATCCATACATACACAGTTGTTTACATGAGTTTTTAATCCTGGGGTATGAAACATAATAAATTTTACCTTCATACTGGCATCTCACCCAGACTGTTTTCTTCCTAGGAAGGCCCAGTGTTTAATATTTATTATACAGTATAGTGAATACCAGCTCACCAGATGCAAATGTTGTCACATCCACCATCAGCAGGGTCTTATTGTACATTTCAGTAGGTTGCACAGTTGGACAGCTGGATCGACCAACTGTGATTGGCCAGATTCTGAGGTGTGTGCACAATACATCAGTCGCAGAATCAACGGTGACAGTGTTGTGTAAAATGGGTTGGAAGAAGCAGTCATTTAGTGGCAAATGTATGTTATCACGCTTGGCATAGCAAAAACTCATTTGTTAAAGGAATTTGTTTAATTTGGTTCATGATAAACGGTTAAATGCATCTATAAACAAATGGGATAAACTTGTGGCATTATTTCAAACAGTAGGAGGCATCCATAAACTTCAGCTGAATTCTGCACACAGTTGTATAGTCGGCTAAATCTGGGAGGATGAGACACTTGAGGCACTGATGTAATCCTTACCTGACAGTGCTGATGATGTTATTAAGACAAGGGCATGTGTTACCAAATATTACAGAAGACATGACACATTCTTATTTGTATGGCATATATGAACTGGAATTGCTACATGAGGCTTCGTTAAAAAGCATGGCAGAAAGCCTTTTTCCTTTCTTTTTTTTGTAGATAGCAGTCAGAGCATGGTCTTTAATAGCTCTTCGGATATAATTAAATCTTAGTCTTTAAATATAAATGTGCAGATGGGGCATACAGTAAAAATGCAAATCCTTCACCTTTCACCAGCTTTGTTTTGACAGTGACGTGAGATTATGCTCAGTTAGGCCCTATGTTGAGTTGAGCTCTGTCAGGTGAGGGGGTGACAGGGCCGTATGGTGGAGCTCCTGTCTGTGACAGCCTGTCATTGGGAGATGTGTGCCATGTGGCTGTCTCTCAGTCTGTCTGTGGGCTGAAGGATGACCTCTCCTGCTCACTGGGGCTTTACCAGGCCTGCCATCACTGTCTCTCAACTTTCGCTTTGACAGGAGACATGACGCCCAAGACACATCAGCCTTGTCTACAGGTAGATCCACTCTGTGCACTCAGTGATGGCTTGTGGCCAAGAGATTGAAGGGATATGTGTGTGTGTGTGTGTGTGTGTGTGTGTGTGTGTGTGTGTGTGTGTGTGTGTGCGTGCGTGCGTGCGTGCGTGCGTGCGTGCGTGTGTGTGTATGAGTGAATGAATAAGTCCCTCTTTCCCTAAAGTGTGTGAGTGATTCTGCATTGAAAGGATTTTTTAATTTGATGTGACAAGTAAAGTGCTTTCTAAATCATAATCTAAAACTGCAGATCAATCTGGTCCACTGCCTGTCTTAAGAGTTTAGACTGGGTGACAAGGGCTCAGTGTTATTTGTTTGTTGTTGTACTCGTGAAAGGTGTATGTTCCATGATTTAGAGGATATTTTCTCAGCTTATCCATCACATATGACATAAATGCATTTTTGCAATTAACTGTCTCTCCTGATGGGGTAATTTAGTTTGATTTGTGACTTGATTTATGACTCTGCAAAAAGCCATCAACAGATATCCTTGACATTTTGTAATTTTGCAAAACAAAAGAAATTAAGAGGGTCGGAGAGATAGACACCAGAGGTTAGGGCTCGTCATTTATTCACACTCCCCACCCCTTAGTTGCTGTGATGAGTAAAACTAAAAGTAACAGAAATGTAGATTCTAATATAAAGAATCTCTTATACTGTAAATGATCCAAAAACAAAATACTAAACCATTTGCCTTATTCAGATGTACTCAAATCATGAAAGCTTTGATTCCCAGTGTCATTTTACTGTTACTGCGATGAGAAGTGCAAATACATATTTGTTAATCATTGTCCAAAGACAGTAAACACGACTGCATAATCCTGACTGGATGAAATCACAAGTAGTCATCCAGGAGTGAAACCCAACCTCATCAGACAGATAATTCCTTGAATACAAAATGAAAGTCCTATTATTCGCACAGAAAACCAGAATTATGCAGTGCTCCCAAAGTATACTGTATATAGTACATTTAGTATTATCTACAGTAGTTCTATCAGAGTTAAAGTTTAATGGCTGTCAGGACCTAAAAATTATTGATATTTAAATCAGTTGCAGATCAACAATTATAGAAAACGGATCTTAAAAAACGTAGTGTATATGCAATATCCTACGCATAATTAACAAAGCAGTGCGAAAGGAAACAGAGCGAAGCTGTGTGAGATGGTTTGTGATGTGAACGCATCCTCCTCTCCCAGCTGTGATATCAGACTGTGGCTGGACATATTTGCATGCTCAGCACTGTTTGTCTGCAGTAATTCATCACCAGCCTCTGAAGTATTGAAAGCATCAGCATCCGTCAGCAGCTTTCTGTCAATGTTGTCTGTGTTTTTAAAAGAGCACAAGAATTATTTCACATCAGGAGCGCATGTAACGGGCCACTTACTCCTAAAAGGATAAAAGAGTGGCAGATTGTTCTACCTTGGCACAACCCACAAAGAGAGCAAAAATGATAGCTGACAAGAGTACAAATTAGTGCCTGCAACCCATTAGAAGTATGGTTCAGGGAAAAAAAGAAATTCACACAAATTTAAATGTTTCTATTTTTTAACTTCTACAAATAAATTTGATGATATTATTGTCACGGGGCTACATAATATCTGAGTTAATTTAATGACAAATTGAACCGTATAACACTAAAGTCTTGACACAATCATCCAGATTTAAAAATGTTTTAATCTATTTACATTGCATCAATTTGCATCATTCCTGATTGTTTGTTTGTTTTTATATTACAAAAAGCTAACACAAGTTAATACAAAATAGAAAAAATGTAATGATTTATTTTCCGCAAAGTTCTACAGAATATTTGTGCAAAAGTCTTCGGGATAATCAAGATGTTTTTGGCAAATGTGAGATGAGCATTTGTGTTCTTTTTGATCAGCAGTGGCTTTCGCCTGGGAACTCTCCCTTGGATTTTTGCCCAGTCTCATTCTTATTGTTGAACCATGAACACTGACCTTAACTGAGGTAAGTGAGGCCTGCAATTCTTTAGATGTTATTTTGTGTTCTTTTAGGAGTGTGCTCTTGGAGCAATTTTGATAGGCCGGTCACTCCTGGAAAGGGTCACCTCTGTTCCAAGCTTTTTCCACAACATTGTAAACATTTCCAGACTGATACATGTCAATTATTGTGTTCTTAAATTGCATTAGATGTGTTGTTTCTGAGATAAATTTAGCATGCTTTACTTTGTCAGACAGGTTCTAAAAGGTCTGGCAGGTCAGTTAATCACATTTCATTCATTATTTAGCAGGGGGCTTAATCCAGGCAACTTTATTTGTCTGAACAATGTGAGTTTTTAGGGTCACTTTGAGTAGGCAATGTACTTCAGGCCCTTAGAGACATCCTCATCTTTACCACCTAAACTGAAGGATGAAAAATGTACAATGGTGGTGTTGCACAGGTAACCTTTTTGACTGATTGGCTATAGCCTATATTTCATGTACCTGAGTGGTTTCGCAGATGTGAAATATACACTCACTTGTCACTTTGATCAATGAGTTTGAAATTATTTTGGTTTTGTGTCATGGTGCATTATCATGTTATAAGTAGATGGTAAATTGTGGCCATAAAAGGATGCATTTACTCAAGAACAATACCGGCTGTGGCATTCAAGCAATACTTTATGTTTGTAAAGAAAACATTCACATCATTAAACTACCATCCAGAGTTATTAGGAAAAGAACAGGGATCAAATCAAGTTTGCCTGGGGCTGTCCCACTCTTCATCTTCTATGTTTTCATCTTTTTATTGGACATTCAGCATCAATAGGTTTGGGGGTTATATAAAATTTTATAATAAATGAATACTGTGGTGGACATAAGATTCAGACAAAAGTGAAATTGAATGATTAATTAGACGCTCTGATTTTTTTAATAATGACAATCAAGATGATGAGAATACACAGAAGTTCACAATTTACTAGTTTTTGCCATTTTTGTGCAAAGATGGCCATCCGAGCTTACAGAAAGTAAAAGTCTTGCAGCATATTTGTTCAAATTAATTATTGAGCTAATTAAGCACACAGGAAGGCAAAAGACCTGTTTTCTGCACAGGGACAAGTATAATACATTTGTGGATGTGCATTTGTGGTTTTAATACTTTTGGCCACCACTGTATTGTCTCGCACATGCAAGCAAATGAGAGAGAGAGGGTGAGAGAGAGAGAGAGAGAGAGAGAGAGAGAGAGAGAGACTGGATTCTTCTGCAGGTCTTCTGCATATATACCAAGATTCATTCATTCATTCATCTTCTACAGTATACTGCTCATCCTGTACAGGGTTGCAGGAGCCTGGAGCCCATCCTAGTAGACTCTGAGCACAAGGCACAGATTGCCAATCCATCACAGGGAGTAAACACACACACACACACACACACACACACACACACACACACACACACTATGGCAATTTGGGAACATTAATTTGCATAATCTGCATGTCTTTGGACTTTGGTAAGCAATCACCAAGCATGAGAACATGCAAACTCTAAGCACACAGACCCACAGGAATCACAGGAATCGAATATCATCTACAGTATACCAAGAGGGCACAGTTTATTCACTGCAATATGAGCATGACTAACTTCTTAAACTGTCCTAATAGACAATGAACAATGACCATTGTTAAAAGTGCTTAAAAGTGCTATATAAATAAAATTTAATAAAATTAAATTAATTAAAATTTACATCCTTAGACCTAATGACAGCACTGCCGGCCTAAACTGATAAAATGAAGGGTGGATGCAAGGATCCATGCGGTTGACGCAAATAATAATAATAATAATAAGAAGAAGAAGAAATCTGACCATACCATCCACATGTTGCAGCAGAAACTAAAATTGATCAGACCAGGCAATTATATATTTTTCATGCTTTAGATTTCTGTCCAGAACTGACAGGAATGGTGTGTACAAATCCCAAACAGATCAGTTGTTTTTGAAATATTTAAAAATATTATAACAACTATGCCCTGGTCAAAGCCCCTGAAATTATATTTCCTTCATTCCGATTGGACAATTGCATTTATGGATAATTGCCAGTAAAATGCCACTTTCTTAAATTAGTGATTTCAGAATACATTGCCTTTAACAGCTGGAGTCGTAACAGATAAAATAGATAAAGGATGCCTTTGTTCTTCGTCTGATTTGCGCCACAGAATCTAACTCAGGTGCGGGAGAAAACAAGTAAACAACGCGATTGCTCATTCGTTCCTCTCCGCGTTACTCGTGCACTCTGACCCCGAGCGCACGGATCAGATCAGACGAGTTTATTATTTCCTTCGCGCGCGCGCGCGCGCGCTGTCTTGTTGTCGTGTCCTCGCATTTGCGCTCGAGCAGCGCGCGGATAGACGGACGAGCGCGTGTGTCAGTTAAAATGACACGCGCGCCACTTTGCCGCGCGCCCGATGCTCTCATCACGTCGCCGCGCGCGCGGCCCGGGGCGCCGTGAGTGTGCGAGCTGAGCTGAGCTGAAGTGAAGTGAACTGTCCCTGCACCGCGCTGACACACACACACACACATACACACACAAAGTGTTTGTGAGTGACGAGTCGGTGATGAGAGTGAGTGACTGACGGAGGGCGCCGAAATGTCGCGCCTCGTCCTCATGATCTCCAGCTGCCGCATCAAAACCCGCCATCAGTCAGAATTAAGCGGCAGATGGGAGGGCGACAATCCGCCATGGTTTAAAGGAGAGATTCAGAGGAAAAGCAATTGATAAACATTGCTTAATCTTTCGCTCCAGGGTATATCCACTGATTAGAATAATCACTATTAAATACATGCCATATTTAAAGAAATTACTATTAAGTATTCTTAAGTTGGTATTTAACCCTGAAAGCATTAAGCAAACACTTAATGTGAAACACAATTAATGTATTTGAGATAAGGATAAATTACTCAGTTATTTAATGGGCCTTCATTTGCAGTTTGTGTGAACATACTTGGCAGCACCGCGGCTTAGTGGCTAGCGGCTTTCCACCTTCAGGGTCAGGGTTTGAATCCAGCCTCGGGTTTGTTTGCGTGATTGGTGGGTTTCCTCAGGGTACTCTGGTTTTCTCCCACAGTCCAAAGACATGCAGATTAGGCTTATTGCCATTTCAAAATTGCCCTTAGTGTGTGAATGAGTGTGTGAGCGTGTACAGGTGCATCCTGCAATGGATTGGCTCTTCATCCAGGGTGTACCCCGCCTCAAGCCCCCAGGATCCTGCATACAGGATATAAGGTATAGACGATGAATGAGAGAGTGGACAAACTTTCCTTGACCAAATTTCAAATACTGTTGCGCACGCTGCTGGTTAACATGTATACCTGAACCAAGCTAAATCAATCAAACCAACAAACACACAAACACTGCACTAAAGTACATAAAGGTGTTCATTTTAGAAAATGTTCCAACTCAATCCCCTGTTAATCATTCAAAAAACAACCAAAAAAAAAAAAACATAAAATGTCTGTTTGTAAATAACCCAATAATTTCTGGTGGAAATATTGGCAAGTTGTGTTATTTATAGAGCTCTACTACAGGTTCTCCGAACTGAAGAGTGTTGCCCTTTTGCACGTATCTAGCTCATCCAGAAGCAAACTGGTTTTAAAAAAAGCTGCTACACTGGAGCATCATGGACATTTTAACATATGGTATTTGATAATAAACTAATTTGATTAGGCTGATGTCAAAAACATTGTGAAGTTCTTACATTGTGAATGTTATTTCATTGTGCAGTGAAATAACATTTAGCTTGCAAGGTTTTAGATACACTGCAGTCATGCTTAAAAGTTAGAAATGCCTCTTTTGTGTGTGTGTGTGTGTGTGTGTGTGTGTGTGTGTGTGTGTGTGTGTGCGCGCGCGCGTGTGTGCGTGTGTGTAGAAACACAATAAAAATCATCTGATCATAACAGGTCTTAGTTATATGAACAACAACATATATTTTTTTTCACTGTAATTATTTATTTAACAAAAATAAAGCCAAAAAAAAAACGTTTGGGCAATACTAAGTACCCCGATTCAATAGTTTGTAGATCCACCTGCAATAACGTGAAGTAATCATGTCCTGTTGGAATATCAACTCTCTCGCTTCGTTTTGGCCCATTCGTTTTTACAACATTGCTTAAGTTCATTGAGGTGTTTGGGCATTCACTTACACACTGCTCTCATAAGGTTCCACCACAGCATTTCAATTGGTTTAAGTCTGGACTTATTCAAGATCTGACTAGGCCATCCCAAACCTTAATTTCTTTATTTTTCAGCCATTTTAATGTAAATATACTGGTGTGCTTGGGATCATCGTCCAGTTGTTTCTGAAGGCTTGTGGTTTGTTCACATGCAGTTTTGCAAACTTTGTGCTGGCACGTCTACTCCCGGGAAGAGTGGCAACTGTTTTGCGAGAATGGAGAACGTTGTACTGTAGAATGTTGAACTACAAATTGTTTGAAAATAGTTTTATAATCCCTTCCAGATTGATTTGCAGAAACAAGGGCTTCTCCAAGACCATAGCTTATATCCTTTCCACTTGGCACTGTGTTAACACACACCTGAGCACTCCAAACCAGTAAACTGACAAAACGTCTAATTTTACAGAGGACTGCACACCAACTGATCAACAACTGATGTTGAAAAATGTTATATGTTGTTTTTCATTTGAGGTTAAAAAACAACATGGTTAGATGATTTTTATTAGTGAAAGATGGGGCACTAACTTTTACCCATGACTGTATACAATTTATTGAAAACTCTATTCCACATTTACGGTAGTCCCCTTTGCAGTTTTAAAAACATCCACACTTCTGGGAAGTCTTTGCACTAGATTTTGGTGTATAGCTGTGAGGATTAGTTCAGTCATTCAGCCACAAGACCATTAATGAGATCAGGCATTAAGACCTGGGGTGACATCTGCATTCTAGTTCATCCAAAATGTGTCCAAGTTTGAAATGTAGCTTTTGCTGCACCAAAATTGGCAAGTTACATCTTTATAGACCTTGCTACCCTCTTGGTTGGGTGTCTTAGTTCCAGTAAAGTAGAAATGTAACACTCCAGTAAACAGAAACATCCCATAGAATTGTGTGCTTCCAAAATTGAGGCAACTGTTTGTGGAAGATATAGTTGTTTGCCAGAATTCACTCACAGGGACAACAAACTGGCTTTCCTAGACCACCATTCATAAGAAGATTAGTCCTATATCTTAAAAATAATCACATTTGTACGTATGTAAAGTGTGGTAATCTTGGGGTGTTTTATTTGGCAGTTTACAGGATATACAGTTTGTTATTTACTGTATGTGGTCCCTCTGAGTGTGAGCAGGCTATGTTGGTGCTGTTCAACACAACAGCTTTTTGATAATCAAGAAGACACTTTTTGGGGATTTTTTTGTTGCTTTTTTTTTACAAAGTCATTAGCTAAGGAGAAAGGAAATTAGTCAAACTCACTTTATGTCAGTTACAGTTGAATAATATATGATTAACATAGTAATTACAAATCAAAACTCTGAACAGATACCAGACATAACTAGAGTGTTTATATGTACTTCAAACATATTCTGTAAGTCCAGTATAGTTTTTCTTTCCAATAATGGTAGTATTCCTACCAACTTCAACAGTCCATACAGAAATTGTGCCCATTTACACATCACATCACACTGGCCTGCCTTGTGAGATAACAAGAGGGTTTGTAATTTAATTTGTACAATTCTTTAAGCATTTTTATATACACACATATTCATCTTTGTGCAGAACCTTCACTGAAATCCTATTAAAGCTATCGCATGATCCTGGGTGCTGACCTGTCATTACAGACAGTTTTCTTTAGACGCACTCCTCTACGGATTGACTTCAGCATGTCGTCACTTTCAGACAGGGGTCCTGGGTCCTGTTGGCTTCCAAGACCTGCCTGGGCATCTGCAGGAAATGGGAATTGGCCATCTCCAAGAGCATGGGCGCTAGCCACTAGCTCACCAATCTTCTCCACCAGGCTGTGGCGGTTGGCAGCCAGAAGCTGGTCCTCCTCTGTACTGAGAGACATAGCCCTAGGCTGCGGGACATGAATGCTCATCCCAGTTCCTGTGCCCCAAGCCATTGGATTAGGCAGGCTCATTCGCTTTGGTGAAGCTTTGAACTCCAAGTTCTCTAAAGGATCCTCATTGAACAAGCTTTCCTCACTGCCATTGTGCTCTGGGGGAGGGCTGGGGAAGCCAGGCGAGTCCGGCACAGTTGGTGTCTTTACTGGGACAATAGGAGGACGGATGGGAATAGGACCCACATTAGATGGGGTGCGTCTAACGCCAGTTTTGGAGGATGGAGTCCGACGAATGGTGGCTGTACCAGAAGATATGACAGCTCCTCCTCCTCCTTTGCTATTAGATCCAGGCACACCATGGGCACCCACACCTCCCGGAAGCCCTGCAGTGCTTGCAGGCCTCTTGGTCTGGATCATGCGACGATAATTCTGGGCAAGATTGCTGTTTCGAGGGACAGTAGAAGATTTGTCGAAATCTGATTGAGGATCACAGATAACATCTCCATTCAGTGAGTAGCTGTCATAGTCAGAAGCTGCAAAAATACCAGGGTTCATTATTAATAAACATAATAATAAACAGTACCACACCTTAATTTTATTGATTAGGTTTTGTTTGTAGCAAAATGGCATCTTTAACAACATAAGAATTCATTTCTTTTACTTTAATGGACGTATTTTTTTATATTCTGTATTAGGTTCAGATTCTGAATGCAAAGTTTAATATAAATATACAGTCATTTTATATAAGTTCTTAGAATATAGACTTTTATAAATGGTTTTTCAGGTTAATATTCCGATGCCCTCAGAACAGTAGTAATTTATTAGTCAGTAATAAACTGACTAAATAGCGTTTTGTGCTTTTTTTTTTGACCCAGTTAAAATATCCATATATTTGAATCCACATAATTTAAATTACTACTATTTTTAATTACAATACATTCAGTCAAATATATATATAAAATTTATCTAATATTTATTTATTAGATTTTCAAACAATAAAACATGTAGATCCAATAATAGCTATGGTATTCCGCTGTTCTGCCTAATATTCCTATTCTTATGTACAAAATGTCAATTGCCAAAGATGGAAAAAGACAGTTGTGACTGTTATTCAAATCACAGGTTCAAATATTAATGCATTTGTTCAAGTTGTAATATCTAATAAACTTGTGTGGTGAATGTTCCACATAGGCTATTTCTAATAATAAACAGATTAAATGACCAAAAAATCGATTAATTGTCGATATGTGGTCTAGAACTATTGTGTAGAAACATTTATTGAACATTTATAAAATATGTCTTTAGTGTCAGCGCTTTCATCATGATCAGTAAATTTAAAAAGAAAGAGTGTGTACAGATGTTATTATGTAAGAGATAACAGGAAGTTATCAGGAAGGGCCGGATAGATTCAGAGTCATTCTTATCAACTTTTATCAAGTTGAATTTATGCAGCAAGAAAAGAAATTCTCCACAATTACAGTACTGCGCAACATTCTGATGCCACCCGTCAATTATTATATTTTGAATATAACCTTGAGGAGTAGTTCTCCAGGCTTCCTGAAGGACTTTTTGGCTCTCGTTTTTGGGTATAATTTTCAGTCCTGATTTACCTGATCACACAGTGACCAATAAATCATTCAAGCATAAAAAAATCAAACTTAATATATGAACAGGTGAGAAACAAGTGCAGGTGATAACAGCAGGGTTACCATGTGAGGGGATGGTATCCTCTGAGCAGGAGGGAGTGGTGTTCTGTGTGCTGTATCCACTCGAATACTGCAGAGAGTCACAGCTGCTCTTCTGCTGCTCCATGCTGAGACCACGAGTCAGAACCATGGCAAGCTCACTGGCTGCAGATATCGGTTTCCCGTGCTTGAAGAGAAGGAAAGAGATGATGAGAGATAAGGAAAGAGGGACCGTCAGAGAGGAAAACGTAGATTTAGAAAAGTAAAGTTAGTTATTTTCTACACACCTTGCTACTGATGTTTGTAGGATTCACTCTAGTCCTATAGGGGTCCTCTGGGTGCAAAGACCCTCTCGCCCCACTAGGTGACACCACAGTTTCACTCCTGCGCTGCAGTGCTACCCCCTGCTGCTCATAGTGAGGTATTTTTGACCAATCTTGCTGCTGGAACGCAACAAAGGCATGTACAATCAATGCGACTAAACTGTGTGGTAAGCAAACTGTGCAAGCAAACTGGAAATCCTGTCGGTCAGTCTGTAGAAGAAGATTTGTAGGTATGTAGTGGTAATTGTAAATATTAAAAGAGACAGAGCAAGTGGGTGTTAAATGATGGCAAAATGTTGAGCAAATAATTTTAACTAAAATGTACATAAAAGTGAATAAATTAATAATAAATGAATTATAAATCTGAAAAGCAAAACAGAACTCAGAATGCATGAACTAATGAAACGTGACCAATTGGCCAAAATAAAAACAAACCTTCCAGTGATGAACTTTGGTTGAGGGTGAGGGTGAGTGTGATCCAGGGGAATGATTATAGGATATAAAAGGGAGAGATCTGATGGAGCCATTGTAAGTGTGAGCAAGCTTGAAAGTAGCGAAGGACGAGCCAAACTGTGGAGACGGAATGACATTTGGTCAGATTGTCAGAATGTTTATGGAGGACAGACTCCTTTAAGGTTGGTATGGCAGTGTAACTGAAGAAAATCGTAGACATAAAGTATATGCAAGAGTTCTTGCCCTTTGTAGACCCTTTTAGGATTGTTTTTGACTTTGTGATTTCTTATTAAATTTAATCCATCAACTGTATCGTCACAGATTAAATTCCGGAAGTAACTAAAAGCAGTACATTTAGAAGCGATCAGAATTTTACTTCCATAACAAATTTTTTCTCAAAAATGTTTCTTGTACTGTGGTACCTCAGTAAACGAATGGCCCGCTTTGCAATTTTTCACTTTAAGAACTAAAATTTAGCAAGAAATATGCATCGGTTGGCAAAGTATTTTCGGCATACGAGCGACCGAGCTGGTTGCACGTTCTTCTGGTCGCACATACATCGGGTGGTGCATACTTCCAGCTGCACGTACATCTGATTGCGCATGCGTCCAGGAGACGTTTAAAACTTTTTTGAGTCAGTGGAAAGCCAAGCAAAGTGAGCTAACATTTTTTTTTTTTTTTGCATGCGTGCGTGCGTGTGTTTTGTGCAAGATTTTGTGAAATCATAGCACCATGGGTCCCTCATGTCAGCAAGAGAGCCAAGTTTAGTTTCCTTTTAAAGCAGCTGGTGCCAAGGGGAATCATAAATTAAGGTTAAGTCAGATTTAATGTCTATTTATTTAATATTTTCCTTTATTTACATGTCTTTTCGAAATGTTTTGAATGTGTTGGAATAATATTGGTAATAATTTTTGAGTGGCTATCGCAATACAAATTTCCGCCTGAAGAACTAATCTCCGGAATGGATTAAGTTAAGAGGTACCATTGTGTATATACAGTACACACACACATTTTAAAGACTGGAAAGACATTTATATGAATGTGCATACATTAAGGTTCTGAGCAAGAACTGAAGCACTAAATTTCACTAAATTTGTGAAAAAAAAAGCAAAACGTTAATAAGAAACAAAAATGTTATAATAATGTTGAGGTTGCGACCACGTTACAGATTATGGTGTATGGTGTAATACTCACTGCTATGGGAGAGCCACACTCGCTTACAGACTGACATGTCTCTGATGCTTCTGAAGATGCAGAGCTGGATGACTTCTGTGAAAAACAAAGAGAAAAAGATTTTTAAAAAAGTAAATTTTTTGTTATAAAAAAATAGGGATACATTCCTAAAAAAATGCTGTTATTATTAGATTATTACACATGTGTCAAACTCAAGGCCCACTTCTTAGTAATATTTTTTTTTTTTCAAGATTTGAATAGTTATATCTAAATTTCACAGCAGGTCTGTAGCTGTGCGCTTAAAAAGATATTTAAATTAAGGGCAGAATTTCACCAGGAAAGTTGAATTTTAGAAAAATGTAAAATTAATCATAAAATGTTTAGGATAAATCCACTGAATAAAATCAATTACATTTACAAACATAAATATATTTAAATATAATAAATAAGTAAAAACTACACACGACTACCAGAATCCTTTAAAATTATATTTCACATCAGATACTTTAGGTACTCTGAGCAATTTAGTTTCTGTGAGGGAATGAAAAACCTATTCTGATTTATTTTTTAGTCTGCCACTGTGAAGCATCTCACAGGTAAAAAAAAAGAAAAAAAAAAAGACAAAAACACTGGTTAAAACCGAAGCCTGTCTGTTGCCATGGGTGCAAGGCAAGTCTGTGTCTAAGAGCAATCAGAAACATGTCAGGTTCTGGCCTTTATAAGCACCTAATCGCATATAATCATATATAATCACCTACCCACATATAATCACATGTCAGGTTCTGGCCTTTATAAGCACCTAATCGCATATAATCATATATAATCACCTACCCACATATAATCACATAAAATCACCTAATCAAATATAATAATATATAATCACTTAATCACATATAATCATATATAATCACCTAACCACCTATAATCACATAAAATCACTCAATCAAATATAATCACATAAAATCACCTAATCACATATAATCATATATAATCACCTAACCACATATAATCACATACAATCATCCAATCAAATATAATCACATAAAATCACATAATCAAATATAATCATATATAATCACCTAATCACATATAATCATATATAATCACCTAATCACATATAATCACATAAAATCACCTAATTAAATATAATCATATATAACCACCTAATCACATAAAATCACCTAATCATATATAATTATATATAACCACCTAATCACAAATAATAACCTATAACATATAATCATATATTATCACACATAACAACATATTATTACCCATCACCTATAATCATATAATCACATATAATCACCCAATCACTTATAATCACACACAGTTCTGGAAAAAATGAGAGACCAAAATAATCAGTTTTTTATTTCTACAGCAAAAAAGCAGCCCAGCATTGCTTGATGGTTTGTGACCATCTTCCACTTGACATTGCAGAAGTTTTTTTTGGAGTTAATTGCAGTGGTCTCTTTTTTTCCCAGAGCTGTATAATCACCTATCACATATAATTAACTAATATAGCAAAAACCTAAATCTTCATTGGTAGATGATAAACAAACAAACAAATATAAGGCTTGTATGGTGGACCAGATAAAATTTTCATCTGGCCATCCTAGCTGTGTGAATTACGCACCTGGCTGGTAATGTCTGATGGCATGGGAGAAGGAGGTTTGGAGTGCATATTGGCATCATGAGAGACGAATCCAGAATCATGAGAGGAGACGCTGCTCAGGCGATGTGCGCCACCTGGTGGTAGATGCACCAAACTAAAATAGAAAAGATCAAAAATTTGTCTTTTATAAATTTGTGATAAAAGTGACCTACTGTTTAGTTCAGGATTATATAATTAGCAGTTCTTAATGTTAAATGATATGTACTAATAATATTTTTAAAAAGATTTTAGAAAAACAACACTATGCAACAAATCTGGCATGCTTTCTTTGTTTCAGGCTCGTATTTCCGTCTCTGCCCCTAAAACAGGAGCAGCTCTGCCTCTTTGCCTTTGAATGTACTTCAGAAAGGCGATTTAGTTTCAGCTAAAGTGGAGGGATTAGTGGAAAGGTGAAGACTTGTCAATGCTCAGCAAAGTACTCTATAAATAACCAACTGCTGAATGAAGCACCGACTTTAACAACAACGACTTTGAACAAAACAAAACTACTGTTCTACGTTAAACTATGAAACCAATAAATACATTCTTGAGCAAGAGTCTTTAGATTAAAATGAAAGTTAAAATTAAAATAAAATTTATCATATGTTAAAAATGAAAGTAAACATGAATGTTAATATTATTTTTTATATATACAAGGGTGAGTCAAAAATTATCTGCACTCTGGCTGTAGAATTTATTTTAATTAACTTTTAGAAAAGAACTTTCCAATAATCTCCTTGTCTATCTGTCGACAAGCTTAAGCTCGTATTCCCTTATTAAAAATGTTTTAGGCTGAGCTGTGAGCCACGAATACACCGCTGTCCTCATGTCTTCATCAGACATGAAGCTTCATCCTCGTAGGGCCGCTTTCAGGGGACAACAGGTGAAAGTCCGATGGACCAAGATCAGGACTATAGAGAGGAAGCTGCAACACCTCAAGACTAAATTTGGGCAGAGAGTTAACAGTGTGGGCAGAAGTGTGAATGTACATTGTCATGCAAGTAAAAATGCCCTTGGATAGCAGTCTAATCCAGAATCTCGGCTTCAGCTTTTCAATAAGCATCACTGTAACGAACGCTGTTTTTGTTGAAGGTTCCAATACTGGCCCTTGAGAATCCCAGAAAACTGTACGCATCAATTTTCCAGATGAGGGTTGATTTTTAAACTTTTTCTTGGTCGCCGTTTAAGGTTGTTTCCCGTTCCACACATGCTGTTTACTCTCAGGCTCATAGTGATGAACCCACATCACTAGTAATGATTCTCTTGCCTTCCTCACCTCTGTTTATGCTCTACCGTGAGTTGCTTCGGCACCAGGTACATCCTCTGGCCATAAAAAAACAAATGACAAATGGGGCATCCATTTTTCCTCGCACCACAGGTACTGTACAAATGAACTGATGTGACTCATTCGCACCTGCACAGCAGTGACTGGGGAGATAGTACGCTTGAATGCAAAGCGTTGATAAGAGAATTTTTAATATAACCATAATATGGACAATTTTTCACTCACTGTCATAATATCCAGCAAAACATATGTTTGTACCTAGCATAGGTTTTGTGTGAAATATACATTTGAAATAAGCAGGTCTTCATGCTCACCCTGTACCTTTACATTAGCAGAGAATCAGTATAAAACATCATTGATCTGTTGTGTTAAGCACCTGCACAGGCTGCTCTTCCTGGAGCCAGTACTGCTGGGGGAGGAGGGGGGCGTCTGGTAGGACCAGCTGTAGTCAGAACCCTTCAAGTCCACAATGACCTAGTACAGAAAATAGGGTTTGTAGAGTTTTTCTACGATGCATTTCCCAACACTTTCAAGGTGGATAACACTGATCAGCATTTAATCCTAATATATGGTTGTAATGTAATGTATACACACTACAGAAGACTTTTCCTTTAAAATACTCACCCGAATGCTTTGCATATTACTATTTGGAATACTCCAGAAATGTCAATTATTTACTGCTGCTCTTCCGACTACCTCAACTCATACTTAAAAAAAAAAAATAAATTCACTCTTTAAAAAAATAAAAATAAAAATTATGTGTTACGTTGTGAGGCACTGTCGCCTTGCACCGCCAGGGTTCGATCCCCGGCCAGGTTCGTTTCCCGTCTCTGTGTGCATGGAGTTTGCATGTTCTCCCCGTGCTTGGTGGGTTTCCTCCGGATACTCCGGTTTCCTCCCACAGTCCAAAGACATGTACAGTAGGTTAGGATAGTTGGCTTTCCCAAATTGCCCATAGTGTGTGAATGAGTGAGTGTATGTGTGTGTCTGTGCCCTGCGATGGATTGGCACCCTGTCCAGGGTGTACCCTGCCATGTGCCCGAAGTCTCCTGGGATAGGCTCCAGGCCCCCCGTGACCCTGAATACAGGATTAAGCGGTATAGATGATGAGTGAGTGAGTGAGTGAGTGAGTGTTACGTTGTTATGTTTGTCATTCTGTAGCGCTTTGTCTATTGTTGTCTCTCCTTTGTATAGAAATTCATATTTTTTTTAAGGTTAACTTAAAAATTGTAAATCTGTCATTACACTGTTAGTTTATGTTATGTTGTGGTGTGAATTTATGTTGTGTTGTTAATGTATGTTGTGTTGTTAATTTATGTTGTTTGCATGTATGTAGTACCTTGGTCCTGGAGGAACGTTGTTTCGTTTTACTGTGTTCGTTTGACTTGACTTGAAGTTTTAGTTTAGAATTAATCTCTATTAACTCGAGTTCACTATTTACTTTAAACTTCTTCCACTGACAAGCTAATCTATTTTCACTTTGGATAATGCTTTTCTATATTTCCCCACAATGCCATTTGACTACCTGCTGAGAGTGGAAATTTGTATCTTAGGCTGTCCAGCTCTCCCACTTTCGCATCTATATACTTTGCTAAAACAGATCAGATTTCAAAGCTTCAGCTTTCAGGCTAATACCTTCATAAAAACCGCCGTGCTTATTACGGTATCTTGTGGGTGACTAAAAAGCCAGACCAAGTTGATGCCATAACTCTGCGGAACTGTGTCATAAGCCTGCATTTGCAGTCTGGATCCCTGAGATATTGAACACAACCGAATGTGGGAACTAGTATGATAAGCCTTGGCTCGTTTGTCTTCCGGGGCTAACGGTAAAACCTGAAAGTTCATCATATTTCAAATCATTCCCAATATTTAAAATGTTTTCATCAAACACCATTGTTTCTATGTTAGAAATGTGACCTGATGATGTCTAAGCAGCTGACAACCACTTACTTTTCCCAAGAATAATTAAAACACAATATTAACCAGCAAACTATATCAGGGAGCCTATCCCTGAAGACTTACAGCACAAGGCAGGGTACACTCTGGACAGGGTGCCAGTCTATCACAGGGTGCACACACACTATTTGGCAATGGCAGTTAACCCACCAAGTATGGGTAGAACATGAAAAAAAAGGGAATCGAACCCTCGACAGTGGAGATCGAGACCACAGTGCTAAGCACTACACCACCTTGCTGCATGATATTGAATATGCAACAATAACAAACCTCCTCTGTAAATGTGTACTAGATGGTTGAATGTGTAATTGTTTACTCTGTTTGTTCTGCATATCACCTACAGTACTAAATTCTTGCAAAGCAAGCACCTGTTCACTGGCATCTGGCAGTTTATGTGGATCGGTGATCAGCACAGAAAGATCATCCATAATGGCCTGGAGATGAGTTACTTCTCCCAGCATAGAAATCTCTCCATTCTGAAAAACAAAAACCACACAGATCAGCTCTGGCACTTCACCCAAGCCATCAAACCAAATTGAGAATGTGTTCTCACCACAACAGGCTGCAAGAAGCTAATGAATGTGCAGTAGCGCCCCCTCTCCTCAAGGAGGGCTCGGCGCACGGCTTGTTTCTCCGTCTCCTCCATCAGCAAGTACATGTCGCTCACATCCTGCATAGCACTGTCCAACTGAGGCTGCAATCCTCCTCGACCTGTGAGGGTTATAACCAGGAAAAGAAGATATAGCGAGCAGGGGAGGCCTAATAAAATAAAAATGCTAGCACGTTACAGTAAATGGATCACGGAATACTAATAGGGAGATACTGTGCATGGATCCAGTGGACTGGCAAGCAGAGTTTATTTATGATGATTGAGAATGCCAAATGTCATACAATACAAATGTAATACAAAGACGCAACATGAAACGCTGGACAGTAGAAAGTAAAATGAGAGGAAATTTAGTACATGGGTCATCCTATACCTAGAGTTTATAAGATATCAACTGCAAACACCAGTAAAACAATGTATTTTTAGCACACAAAGAAATATGCACTACAGGTCTCCTTCGACGATGGTACAGCATGCAGAAAATGACGCATGGATTCAATACAAAGTCCTACAAGCTAAATGAAATGGTCTACTGTCTAAAAGCGCTGGTTAATACATTGTACTTAAATACATACCTGGGAGTTCTAAAGTTTTTATGGTGCACAGGTCAAGCAAGCAAAAGCAGAAGAAAGATAGAGAGAATATGCAGGTGAGATAAAGTGCATCAGAGACAAAGGATTGCAAAAGTGAAAGAGGATGCAGTAGAATACAATTGTGTGAAAGTCAAAGAAGCATAAAGATAACTTCAGAGCATAGCATAGATATCCATAAAAACAAATCTCATAATCTGCTTTAGATCTCTGAAATGTCACGCATTGTGTCTCCACCAGGGGGCATCACAAGCTGAACTGTTTATTACACTGTTGTTGTAGTACTTTGAAGTCATCTCAGTTGTTTTACACACAACAGTGGTGAATTTTTGAATCCGAAGATGTTCATTAATTTTCCATAACAGCAGCTCTGAGTCACGGGTTTATATTAGTATTATATTAGTATGCCATTACTGTTGTTTTTATAGACCACATAATACAAAATTATATATGTGTATGTATGTGTGTTTAGCTTTTTCACTTTTCTTTAACTTTTTTTATTATTATATATTATTATATTTTTCATAATAGATATTTTTTTAGATAGTTTTTTTCCCCTTAACTTTAACTGAGAGAAAAAGAGAGACAGAGAGAGGCTGGTGAGGTAATGAATGTTTATACACTGCCCGGCAAAAAAGGTCACCACTCAAACAAGGCCAAATTCTATAAAAATAACTGGAATTGGGTATTAAAATTTGAAAGGATATTGCTGACTGATCTCCGGGAAGAAATGTGGTCAGCAAAATCAACAGTAAAAAATACTGTTATGTTTAACAGTCAATGTAAGAGCATTTCCACACCCATAATGTATTGAGAACTCTTATGATTTGGGACTAAACAGTGGGATCATAAGTCAGGGTAAGAAGGGTACATCGCTTTGTGTGATTCCTATCATGCATAGAGTCCACTGTGCAAATCCCTGGAGGCACAGTTCTGATCTGCTCAGGTCTCGGCTCAGCACAATACATGTTAAGTCAGCAAACGATCAGAATGTACTAAATGACCAGGTTATCCCATCCACTGATTTTTTTTCCCCTAAAGGAGCAGGCATATTCCAGGACTTAGATTTTTACACATCAGTTAGCCTTCACATTTTTCACTGTAATCAAAGACAAAGGTGACTCAATGAAATAATAGTGTGAGACTTTTTTGACCAGGCAGTTTCATTCAAATTAAAAATGATTGTAAATATTGGTAAATTGCTATTTGATATGAGGAATAAATTACTGGATGTGCTGCTATTTGAAAACGATCCACTTTAATCCAGGAGCGTCATACATCACACAATTACGTGCTTAACCAAGTCAGCAGAAATCTGCTGTGTTTGGAGTCATACCACTCATGAATGCAATGTTTATGTCAGTCGTATAATATAAAACATAATATAATATAGAGAGATTGTTAAGGAGGAAATGGAAGCAAACTGATGTGATGGAAAAAAGGAAACACACCTTTCCTGGCCTTTTTCTGTAACTTTAAAGTATCAGAGGACTTCTTCTTAATCTCCTGTCGAGACCGTTTGTATTCTGTAACACAGAATGAACAATAATAAATAGTGAGAGATAAAAAAAAAATACAGATAAAAAAAAAACACAGATAAGAAACACTGAATTCCGGCATCAGTCATACCTTTGGCATGATCTTTATCTAGAAGAGCAGCTGTCTTCTTCCACTCCTCTATCTTGTCTTGGAGTGGTGTGACCAGTTTCTCCATAAGAGCACTGCGTATGTTAGAATACAAAAGCATCAATAAATACTTGATGCATAAGCAATGCGGATATAAAAGCCTTGCCGGTGTTTATTAGGCCTTTAGTGGTAATGTGAGTGTAAATTCACTCACTGCAAAAAATAACCCATCAGACCCTTTAAGCAGCGGATTGATCGATAAGAATGTAAGGTCATCTGGACTGTGGAAAATAAATGCCTGGCACATGGTCAGCTACTTTTTTTCTCACTCTTAATTGAAGGGAAGGTAGAGCCAAAAGTAATATGGGACACGATTGCATCAATCACTCACTTGGTGAAGTGTCGCAGTTTGGCCTCGATGCTGCGGTGGCGCATGCACATTCGGGTCAGAGCAGAACCGATGTCCCTGGTAGCACCTGGAAAAACAGGCATTACCCAACATTAGGCAAACAAGATTCAAACACTCAAGTCAGGACCACATAACCACATCAAAGCTCTAACTACAAAACAAGGCCGGGATCAAAGCGAAGAGGCCACTAAGCACACAAAAGGTCACACGAGGTCAAAGTATTGTAAATCAGTTTGATTATAAAGGTCATCTTAAATTTTAAATGTTATGGTAATGATATTTTACTTGAATGAAACTAAATTTGGTCTTAAGTTGGAATCTTCCCTGTTCTATAATGATTACAGCACAGCTTTTCATAACAAGATCAGCACAACACACAAAGTAAAATTAGACAATAATGCAAGCCTGAAATGCTTCTGTAAATGCAGATCCAACAAAAGGTTCATCTATTGGATTTAGGCATCATTAAATAAAACCAATATAAAATAATCAACAATTATTAATAATGTCCAACACTTAAAGAGCTCCCGACTGTATAAAACCATGAAGGAATCGCTTGCACATATACGCACATATGCTTGAGCAGCGTATGTTTATAATCTGTGTACTAGTCTGTAACTGCATACTAGACATATTGTTTAGTAGCTTTCCCAAGGTAATGTATGAAAGGCAGGTCCTCCCATTCTCCCTTTCCCCTCACTCCAGCCAGGTCCAAAGGGAAAAGGAGGGAGCCTAGTAAAGGGATATCCCTCTATTCTTCCTCACGGTGTCTGCCTTTCCTGTCCGCTCTGTTTCCTAAAGAACATTATTGCAGGAGAGAATGGGAGAGGCCTGTGCTAATCTGGTCTAATGCAGCAGCACTATGTCTACCTAAAATGTGCTTTTTGTACTACGGTTATGGGACACTCCCAAAGCACAAAGCATATTCAAAGATCTATAATACCAATTCAAATTTGACTATACTTCATGGGGACAATTTCCGGAAGTAAACCTGACAATGCAATAATGCTAATCTACGTTAATGTAGCCATAGTGGAAGATATTATACTGCTCATTTGCAGACACTTGCATGGTGGAAATCTAAATGCTGCTACAGGAAAAGTTTAAAAATGGGGCTTCTATATTTTTTATTTGTTTTATGTTTTATTAACTTAACTTTTTTTCTCTTTTAATTATTTTCTCTTTTAATTATTTTTTTAAATGGCTAGAAGTAGAACATAAACAATAATACGAGAAGGTAAAAGTATGTCATGTTATTCATTAATTATTTTTTAACTTGTAAAAAAAAAAATTGGAGAACTTTTTTTTATAGGAAAACAATAAACAAAACACTTGATAATAGTAACTCTGCTTTGCACTGGGCTGGATCAAAATACTGACATTAAAGACACATTGAAAGGGAAAAAACACATGTGCTTATAATTGGCACACACTGTACTATTGCATTTTGAGTAACTACAGTGTGTGAGGTTTCATACAATTTAAGGAAGGGTGCGGAACCGGGATGAAAAAAATTCTAGGGGTTTTTTTTTTTTTTTGGTGGTTAACTGTTCTCAACTTTCAAATAAGTTCTACATTTAGCCCTCTCTAATAGTGCAACAAAGAACTTTTAATGCTTTCACCAGCAAGACAAAGCAAAGAACCCATCAAGTTCTGGACCATCAGAAAAACATCATAAAGCAACTGACCTTGTACTGGATATAGGTATATGCATGAACTGTTGCTACTTCAAAATCGGTGACTGTATCATACTTTTGTAATCAAAGAAAAGAAAAATTCCCCCTTGTTTTTTCATAACGTAAAAAAAATCATCCTATTTTAAAGGCAAGAAGTGTTTAATACTAGATGTATCATAAATTCAGATAAGAGCTTCAGTGCCCTGAATCAACATAAAACTGACCAGTCTAGAGATTCTAATCTCTACTGTATATATTTTTATGTAGTCTGGTTCATATCTCTTCATACTGTATTAAGTAAGGAATAAAACATGTGGCACACTGTTATAAATAAATAATCCATGCCAGGTGGCGTGATAAGGCCTGACACAATCTATAACAAATCTCAGACTACAGTGTTAAACAAACCTCTCCTAAAAGAAAAAAAATGCACAATTTAATAGTAAATGTTTTTCTTTAGTACTGTGAATAACAAGTATTTTTAAACCTTTCATTGCAGGGCTCCCTGTAAATCAGTAAAATGATGAGATGTAATGAATAACAAGCCATGAAATACAAACCTCAGAAATTGAAAGTACAGCTATTACAGTTACATCGTTGTCAGCTGTGCTGTTATTGAAAGTTAATCAACAACTTCTGAGCAATCATAGTAGAGAATTCAGCAGCATTAAGTGCTCCGACTCTATGGGTGGGAGACGGTGACAGCGGTGCTACAGCCCAGGTGACATTAAGAGGAAGGAAATGTCAAGGCTCAGACAGCTATACTCGGTCAGGATATGGAATAATGACGCACACCTATAAATTGTTCAACGGCCATAGAAATACAAAGATTTTCACAGGGAATGTACAGATACGCAAATGTATCAGCTCTAAAATATATCCAGCGCTGCACAAAGTACAAGACCTGAAAGTGTGTGTGGTGGTCAAAATTGTTATGACAAAAACAGATCCCAAAGACAACCACACTCACACATACGCAGACTCACACACACAAACGTACACACCTGCCAGCTTCCCTTTCCTTTCCCCTCCCTCAAGGGATCAGCTGACAGCTCCATCCTGAAAGAGCTCAGAGTCTTCCTGCATCCAGCAGTCCCCTGGCCTTCTGCCCTGACCGGACGAGTGCGACTCCCACTGCTCTTCCCGAGCCTGAGACGCTCCATTCAACATGCTGCCTGCTCCATCCAGCACCTGCCCACGCCTGAGGAAGCCATTTAACCAAGCTACGGTAGGGAGGGGGGGCAAAGGGGCACTCTGGAGGGAATGTTCACATGATTGCTCATGTTCTGACACTATTTTCTTCAGTGTCAGCTTATTAAAGCAGATGGAAAAGCTATAATAAAGAGGACCGGAGCTACTTTATCATTATAAAGCTCAAGTGTCTGCATTTTGGAGCGACTTGGACATCTGTTTTATATGTCTGTATGTAAGTGGACAGGATTCAGCAGCGTAAACGGGAGCTCTAACGACCAGGACGTTTCCCAAACCGCACTCACGATGAATGATTTCAAAGCTGCGCTGATTCTAATCCAAACTTAACCCAATTTGCGTAATAAGAAGCTGGTGTGATTTCAGCTAATCCAGCAGCGAGAAGTTTTGCTAACCCAAAACACACCACAAACACACACACACACACACACACACACACACACACACACACACACACACACATACATATTACCCATTTTAGCACTGGATTAAACCCCCTTGATTTTCAAAAATGTCTCACAGGTGTCTGAAATGATGATGACCCTGTAAAACCCTTGCGTCCATGGAATTCAGAGACGCTGGAGCCATTTTCTCCTTTAAAACATCTTTAGTACCCTAATTTGCTCTCCGTTCCCCTTGGACCCTTTCTCCATCACAGACATGTGTGTACGTGTGCAGGTGCATCCGAGACTGCCAGCCGCTCTGGGGCTGTGTGTGGAAGGCTGCGGTATCCATGGTTTCTCACCACAGCCTTGTGAGGAGTGAATCAATGCCTGGCAATGCAACAGCGTGTCAGTGTGTGAGCGAGTGAGCAAAATTATTCATGGAATGTTTCGGTTCAGTCTGTCGAACTTTCAGATATATCCAAAAGACAACAAATTTGCACAGTCCGGTAAGAGCAGCACAAGGGCATGATTCACATGATTACATGAATATATATGAATTATGTGAAACTTATGTACATACTCTTAGTGATATTCTGTACATCATATGTGTGACGATGTGACAATACATGCAGGGAATCATGCCATGAAAACGTAAAAATAGTGCACTGTACATTATGGTAAAACAAATAAAACAAATGTGATTTCAAGTTTTTGAATTTAACTTATGATGCTATCAAAAGCACTAATTATATAACTCAAATCATATTTAATGATCATAGAATTCAGTGGCGAGAACCTGCTTGATTTGGCATGCTAACTAATTTTGCACAGAATTGAAAAAATCTTGACGCAATTGTCGCTTTGTCACGAAATTGTGCTTGCTTCCTGATGCTCACATGGACAGAAAGTGAGTGGTAGTCTGTCGCTTGCTTGTTTAAACGTATTGTAAGGTGAATCAGACCTATGAACATTCTCCATTGTAGTCATCATCTATCATCATGAATCCCCCCCCCTGATCTCACCACACTGCAACGCCTATAAAACCATTCCTTCCTACATGAATAGTTCAGGATTTGGATTAATAACCACGGCACAGAATCTGCTAGCAGAGTGCTGCGTCACAGACTGGCTGGAGAGTCTGAATTGAATGAAGAAACTGGGACTGCTTGCTTGGACAAAAATAGCATGTTGAAAATTTTACTGCTAGCAACATGATACCCAAATGCCTGGCTCTTGCTTCCTCACTGAATTGATTTCATTTGACCAAAAATTATCATCATCATCATTATCATTATTATTAATAATAATATCAGAAATTATTTTCACTCTAGACCACTACAACAACACTGCGTGTTAGAAGGCTCACCTTTTTGATTGGAATTACAAAAAAAACAATACATCATGCAATAAAGATCAACAAATAATATTTCTGGCCACCATAAAAAAAAAGAAAAATAGCACTCCAATGCAGAGTGTGTTACTGATTATGCCCTCATAAACATGCAGTCATACAGAGCACGCAGCACACTGGGACTCCCTCCTGTGGGACAGCACTCCTCTGTGCTCCAGACGCAGGGTCTCAGCTGGCAGGGACAGTTTTGCTGATGGAGAGTAATTCCTCTGCGATTGAAACCAAACCGTGACAAAAATACACAAGCTTCTTCTTAAAATAAAAAAATCTTTGAAATGTAGCATTAGAGAGGACAAATACAGTACACTTCCAATGATTTATTCATGTTGGATTTTGATCGATATTGCTAATAATTACTAATTAACTAAAGCCATTTAAAATGAAATCATAATGAATCGTAAACTAAACTCCCTTTATCCGTTCGATTGATCGCAATGACGTGAATGAAGTTGTGCGCGAAGGTTACTAGATATAAACACTTTTCTACACACGGAGACTCAAAATGTCAGACACTATGTGCTCTTCGCACAGAGAGAAGAGGACGGGGGCAGGGAGGAAAAACAGAGCTGACTGGAATCATATGGGCCGTCTGCTCTAAATTACTTAGGACTGTGTCTAAGCGAGGAAGAAATTTAAGGGGTGTCTATGAGTGTATGTGTGTGTTGAAAATGTTTACTCGGAAACTTCCTGCCAAGGGGATCAAGCACTGCTGCTAAAAATACCCCTTACTCGTCTTGTCACTCTCCAGATGTGTTTTGTATTACCTCTAAAGGAGAAAAAAAAACACACACACACACACACACACACACACACACACACACACAGATACTGTACACACGGAATTATAGGGGATTTTTAAACAGATGTATTACAACTGGACTTTGGGAATTTTGTTGTTTCTTTTGGGTATAATGAGCCATCACTCACAGTTGCTGCTCGAGAGAAAAGGTAAAGTAACTGTTCTACAAGGACATTGTGAAAGGAAGATGTTAACTTCCTTTTCCAATCATGGCCTGATTCTACTTTTCTCACACTCCCTGCAGCTTCCTTATACAGGCTCTGAAAAACGCACCATACTCTTATATACCCCTGTTCACGTTATATATATATACAGTATGTCACATTAGCACCTGTACTTTCTCACCTATGGTTTAGCACATAAACAACACTAGCCTGGATTCCTTGTCACGTCAGCTCTATGTCAGCTGATGTAATCCACATAATACTTACAATCCACTGACAGTCACCAGACTTCTGACTAAACACACACCTGTTCCGAATTACACAAACTTTTATATAACCCAGGCACTCGCACAGACGCTGTGAAGCTTGTAATGTTAACCTGATTTGATCCCTGCTGTGTTCGCCCATTTAAGACGATCCAGTTTGTGGCTCTTTTACTGATCTCATATCAATTTTAATGTTTGTCTTTAATAGTATTCTACATTTGTAGAAATTGGTAAAAAAAAAAAAAAAGAAATAAAACTAACTAATTTTATTTTATTAAATATATAGAGGGAAAAAAAGTTTTGAACCTAAATTCATAATCTATTGGCAAATACTTTTGCATCTTTCAAGAAATTAAAACTAGCAGAATTACACTTAAAAGTTTGTAACATATGTTTAGAAATAACAATAATAATAATAATAATAATAATAATAATAATAATAATGGTTGATTTGATTTATGGCGATACTATATTAAGAAAGCAGGATATTAATGCTATATTAAGAATTTTGCAGGATTCAAGATATTTTTACTTACTGTCATTTTTTCAGTTTAATTTATATATTTAAAAAACTGGAACATTATACATACATATACAGTATAAAATGGACTAGAGACACCTAGTTTTGAAGTTTTGAAGCAGGAGCGCACTGGTGCATCACTTTTCCAGGGCAAAACGGCCAGTCACCTATTCTGGGTGTGTGAATGTGTGTGAGTGAAGGGGGCATGGTTTAGCCTGGACGTCTTAGCATCGGCTCTCTCTGTGCGGCTGAGTCGGACACAGAGAATGTAACCTGTGCTGATTCTTGGCCGGACATCCCGGGAACTGTTACTACTAGAGTGTTATTTATTAGTTTGTTTAAGCAATCAGGATACCCAAAATGAGGGTTTTGATATAGGATGTGTGGGTGTGTATAGTGCTGCCTCGTTGTGTCTACTTTCTAGAATCCCATTCATTTCCTAAGGAAAGAATTTTGAGCATGTTTGGGGCAAGTTTTGTATGGGGTAATTATTTTTGACTGACATGATCCTTTTCAAAGTAGGAAAGAATTTAAAGACCTTCGACGCGACATACAGGGGTGTGTACAAAATCGAGGGAGATATGGTCGTCTCTTGGGAAACAGAAAAACTGTTTCGCAGGGACGCCAAAATAAAACACTTTAGAGTGTGCTGTTAGCAAAATGAATGTGCAATACTATAATTTTATGACTGTATGTTACATGAATATAGATATTAAAACTTTATAACATTGTAAGTTCTTAATGATTCAGTTTTTAATAAGAAAGCATATTATTTAATATTTATTTTATTTAATGACTGCAGTAACACTAACGGCAAAACGTATGTCGTGTGAAATCTAAGTCTGGACTTGCTGATTGCTCCTGGGGCATTTACCGGGTTTATTTTCTATCCACTTTTCTCACGCCACAACATAGCTGAACTTCAAGATCTTGAGCGGTACATGCCTATGATGCATCTTCGCACAATTTAAACAGGTACCTCGGTATACTTCACATGTCTGGTGATGTGCTAGAAATGAGTAAAGTATACTAAGTGTGAGGCATAATCGCCTCTGCCAAGTCTCACCCATGCCCTACACTCCAGATGGCTGCTACAGATATGCACCATCTGCCAGTCCAGAGCATCGAGAAGATAAGCAGTGCAGCCATACACTGACACAAATGTGCAGAAAGTCAATCTGTGTGACAGATCAAGGTAAAGAGGATTACACATCTCTTTATCACTAATGCAAAATTACACTGAAGCATCTTACACACATACAGTATACACACAAATTTGCGTTAAGGTCTTGGTGAGGACCTTCCGCTTATAAAAATTAAAACAGCTAAGTGATGTAATGTCTGAACCACAATAAAAAAAAAACTCTATTCTGAGTAAACAAATGAAAAACTTCTGACTCTTGTTTTTTTTTTTCTTAATTCAAACCAATAATTCTAACCAAATGATCCCACAAGGGCCGAACTTTCAGACTCTACTATCCATGCATTTATATTTGATCCCCAGCAAGACATAAAAACATGTACTCACACACATCTCAATCAATGTCTAAGCACCAACTTTAGAAGACACAAACAGCCCCCAGAGTCGTCATTAAAACAATACCCAGTTATTATGACTCCTCTCAAGCAGAGGGATCTGAGACTTTCTCCCAAATCCCAGACCACATAGAATACAAAGCCCCAGATACACATTCAGTCAAACTACTCTATATACACGCATAAATTACCGGTCAAAGGTTTACACACACCTTCTAATTCCATGGTCGTTCCTGATTTTGAATTCTTTGTACATTGTAAAACTATGCTGACTGCATCTAAAATACGCAATAATCTCATTTAAACAGCTGATATTGAGGTGTGTCTGCTACTTATGCTTTGTAAAGCCTTCATAACGGCTCTAATCTGTTGCTGGTAACTCTAAATGCACTTCTCCTCTGCTGCAGAGGTAAGTTTTGGTCTTGCTTCCCTGGGAAGGTCTTCATGAGAGCCAGTTTCATCATGGTGCTTGATGGGTTTTGCGAATGCACTTGACAATACTGTTCCTGCAATAACTTGAACAGAACAGCTGGCCTTGGAGTCTTAAAATAACAATTGTTGTTGTTACTTAATTACCTAGATGCATATGTGTTATTTCATACTTTTGAAATCTCCAGTGTTGTTCTAGAATGTAGAAACATGAATCTAAACTTGTTGCCAAACTTCTGACTGGTACTGTTATGTGAGTAAAAACTACCTTTATTTCTCTATATAATCCCCTGCTACAATAATGCTCTTCAGTAGGGCTTGGATAATATGTAGGTCGAAAGATTTCTCAGTACTTCGGAGCCATTATCAAACTTCCTGCTTCATGTCATCATCAGGTCTGAAACACTGGCCTCCTGGCAACTCTTTTAATATCCCGAACAGGTGGAAACCTTTTTAGCATGGTTAGGACTGTAGACTGTTATGTCAATAACTCCCAGTCAAATTCCTGTAATGCGCAAGTGGTGTAGTGGGCCGTATAAGGTCATCCACAGTACTGCAAAAACAGACAGCCTTTGAAGATCAAACAAGGAGTTTTTCCTGAGACCGTTATGCACACCTCTTAAAAACTGACATCAGTTTTCACGGTATAAGTTGGCACCATGGGGTAGCAAATCCACAAGAAAGATTCCACTTGTGACCCAAAAAATCCTGGCTGCCGCGCGGTAATAGGAGACACGTGTCACTTAAAAGCATGCCTAAAAGGATGCGCTTGGATCACGATCCCGGTTTCACTTGAACGCCCCTCTTATGTGTGTACACACTTATGTGTGTGTGTGTGTGTAAGATCACAGACCAGCAAAACAATGTTTCCCACAAACATGAGAATTTGATCCAGCTCCATTATATAAAAGCACACAACATTTTGAAAGTGTACTCACAAAGCAGGAGGAACAAAGGTGTTCAGTACAAAGCATTTTTTGAGTTAATAACCCCCCCGAAACATTTGAACATTTGTCCTGTCTCACAAATGTAAACAAAGGCAGTTATTCTTAGAGGTCAGGCTCCAAAACACGAGGCGGTCAAAGAGACATCAATAGTTGCATAGCTCAAGCGCTAATGCACTGCTTTCAAACTCCTACATAAACACCCACGATTGTGCCATGTCCATAAATATCACCCTCACCAGGTAGCTGAGCACTTCTGATAGATAGATAGATAGATAGATAGATAGATAGATAGATAGATAGATAGATAGATAGATAGATAGATAGAGTGAAGAACCCCTAACATCAAGAACACATATACCAGCTCACCCTTGCTAGGACCTTAGCTACACTAGATGGTCCCAACACTCCTGCTGGAAAGATTCTGATCAATTTTTTCAAAACTCCAACGAGTGCATACGGGGAAAAATTCTAACTCTCAATAATTATTCCGAAATGTATTTGGATGTACTTATAGACTTCAAAGTTCTACAACTCTAACTACTAGACACTGCCTTTTGTATTCTGTGGTGAATTGGAGTATGCACAGAAATTAATGTGATGTGCCTGTGTGGTGCACGATCAATGCAAATAGTGGTGCCAGCCTTGCACCATGTGACACTGTGTCCACAACTGACTAAACAAACTAGGGTTGTGGCTCAAATTTCAAATATATGCACTGTTCTAGTCAGTTACAAAGTACTAGTTATTGCGTGGGCAGTCAAGCTTTAAACACCTTTTATATAGTCTTAAAACCTTACAAAAGGCTAAATCAAATATGTGTGTTTTGGATTTCTGGATTATCTCAAATAGTAAATAACATTTTTTATGAAAAATTAAAAAAATTCTGATTGTGTCAAGAGCTGAACCTTGAACAGAGTGCCCTTAGTCACTCACTGTAACACACAGTAAACAACTCAGAGCTCAGATCATGGCTTTAACATCCGATACTTGTATCAATACCCATCATCTCATCAAACAAAGTCGGGCTTACTTAACTTATTGTGAAACTGCAAGTCAGATTAAATTCTTATATTTTGAGGTATTATACGTGAACTCAAATATATAGATATATAATATAATATCTTCTCAGAAATCTGTGATTCAAAAATCTCCTATCATGGATACAAACAGATACAGATCCCGACCAGGTATAGGCTCAGCGCCCAGAAACAGAGCAACATCTGGCTACCCAGAGTGGAACAAGTGTCTGTTCACTGAATGACAAGTAAGATCGAGACAAAGGTGCACATCTTTTAACCCCCAAATTCCTCACTCTGATCCCAAACTTCAGAGACATGACCCCGGTGCAAAGATTACAGATCTTCCTTAGGAGAGGGCACATAGCAACACTCACCTCAAAGTACGAGACCACATGTCCCCCTTGAGAGACAATGAGTGACACGTCCCCGCTCCTAACAACATCCCTCCCCTCCCCAAATGCGGACCCACATTCCCTTCTGGTTTTACCATTGCCCTTATTGTTGTTACTCTTGTTGTGTATACTGCTCACTAAGTGTTCGTTCTTTTAGTTTCACTACCGCCACTGCTATTTGCAATGTTTCTCCTGCTATACTAACTGATTGTGACAGAGCGGGAGAGGACGACAGGCAGGAAGATAAGACAGATAAACAGACAGACAGATTAACAGATAGACAAACAAACAGATAAAACATGCAGTAAATTCATCCATCAGGACACACGCTGTGTCTAGTATGTTTTCTATTTATTTATAATTTTTTTTTGCATTTCTCATTGTGATTTTTAATTCTAACTGAGCCTTAATATTCTTCTACACCTTCTTGCTTATATGTTGAATAATCTGTGAACTGGCTGCTGTTATAATTTTTCTTTGAGATTAATAAATTACTCTATCTATCTATCTATCTATCTATCTATCTATCTATCATCAGTAAGCATCATTTGTATTGCGACAGAGAATTTATTATAATTATTATTATAATCAGTAACAGTGACTAACTGCGATGTTGAATATGTGTCAGTGGGGAGCTGTGGAACAGATAGCGTTTCAGTAAAAACCACCAGCTTTGACTGCACTTCCAGCCTGCCCCTGATTCAGAAAAGGACTGATTGCTAACACTTAATGCCAGGGATTAGCAGCTTGATTTCTGTTGGAGGGCAGAACAGACATGGCAACATTTTTTTGACGGTACACTGCGGATCAAAATCAGGCCACCACACGTACATACACTACACACATATGATCATATAACACAGGATACAGTTCATGTCGTATCCAGTGTTTATCCTTAAATTATGAGCATGGGATTAATAATCTAAGCAAATAGATTCTTTAACGTAAGTAAAAACAACCTCAGTGACATTAATCCATCCATCCATCCATCAATCTATCTATCCATCCACTAAGAAATTATTTAAGTCTTTCGAGGGATAGAGGTCAATGTGGACTGCCACGTTCCCAGAGGATGAAGACAATTAAACTGGTTCATTGATGTCGTAATGGTTACATAGAAAGCAAGAGAAGGCTGGAAAACAGGTTTTGATCGTTCAACAGAATACACACCTTAGTACTATTCTGAAACTAAAGTGTGATCATGTGACCATTTTCAGCTCTTATTTGCATTACTATGTTTTCATAAATATATATGGACTCATGATTGTGCAAATGACATATCCTAGGAAATATCACTCACTCACTTGCTCATCGTCTATATCACTTTATCATTTATACAGGGTCGGGGGGGGGGGGGGTCTCAGGAGACTTAGAGCATGAGGCGTGGTACACCCTGGATAGGGAGGGGGGGTGCCAATCGATCGCAGAGCACACACATAGACACACTCACTTGCTCAATCACACACTATAGGAAATTTTACCCCAATCTTTGGACTATAGGAGGAAACTCACCCAGTACGGGGAGAACATACAAACTCCATGCACGCAGACCCGAGGTGGGAACTGAACCCGGATCCTGAAGGTGCAAGGAGACAGTGCTAACCCTAAGCCACCAAATTTTATTTTATTTGAATACTAAGGATAATAATAATATGTTAACAATAGTAATATTGACCAATGCTGTGTTGCCGACACATATGTGTGCTGCTTGAGTTTTAAGGGTTAATGATGATTAAAGAGAGTGTGTGAGCGTGAGAACACACACCTGAAAACAAGATTATCTGCATTGGATTTAGGGCTAAAAGTAGGACAGAATTCTAAATTCTGTATTTGAGCAGGAGAAGCTGTTCCACTATGTATAACAGCAATATTTTTGTGGTAAAGGGCCTTGAGTAAATGTTACAGCCTGAAGATACGCAAAAAGTCCATAATATTAAAGTTTCAAATTACAAAGTGGATAAGTTATGATTGCATACAGTACAGACCAAAAGTTTGGACACACCTTCTCCGTCAAAGAGTTTGAATTTGTATTATGGCAAGAAAAAAGCAGCTAAGTAAAGAAAATGCTAAATAGCCTAATCTGCACCTCTTTGGACTGTCGGAGAAAACCCACCAAGCATGGGGAAAACATGCAAACTCCATGCACACAGATCCCAAGGCGGGGATCGAACCCGGACGCTGGAGGTGCAAGGTGACAGTGCCAACCACTATAACCCTGTGCCGCCATACATTCTAGTGAAACCCCTAAATTAGTCTTCTGACCAGTTGCCATCAGAACTTTTTATTATTGTAAAGGGGTCAACTCCTGATGACATCAAAATGACATGCTCTCGTAAAAAATGCTTTCAGTCTCATGGAAAAGTATCAATCTGTCCATGGCTATGACTATATAAAATACCAAACTCTGAACATTCTGCAGTTCACCACTAAATCCATCATTATAAAACAACAACTCTGTCTAGAGGAGTTCATCGAACTAAAGTAAGTGCCCGGTAAGACATTAGACAGAGCAGCATCCCAGAAGCTGATTAATCCCTAATTAAATTAGTTTCAGTTCCAGGTTGCAACATCACACAGTGTGGAACATTTCCAAGGGGGTGAATACTTGAGGCACTGTATATCAGTAATTGAATCTTTTAAAACGCAGACCATAAGTATGCAAGCACATATTTTAAATCTGTTCTTAGAAACAAAGTCTGTGCTTTGACTGGTCTCTAATGGATACCTGAGTTTAGTTTAGCAGCATTATTCAGGTAATAGTCTTGAAAACTCTTGTAACCCATAGCAACTGCTTGTGAATGCATGATAAATACAGCTGCATCATCTTGCAAATACGCAATTCCTGTTGTTCTGTGATTATGATCCTCTATGTGGAGTGTTAAATGAGCAAATAGTAATGGTAATAGTAAAAGATATGGTAAGCAGATAAAAACGTAGATGCTAAAAGGACTAAACTGGTTCCATGCCCACAGCTGTGTCTGACCCACATCTTGAAACTGTGCCAGTGAGGACGAAATTTATTTGACCTGGACTAAACGCTCCATCAGGCTTGTGGAAAGTATCATTCTTGGTGATTCAATGCAATCAAACAGGACGACTATTCTGTTAATCACACATCAAATAGCCAGGAGCCATTTTCTTTCTCTTTCTTTATGTTTTTGGAATGTTGAAATTAAGAAAATGACGCAAACTAAAAACAACCAAAGACGTTTAACATTCTTTTGTCTGCTGAGTATGCTCCAAGTGCATTTTAAATGTTAAACTCTGTATAATGGAGTATTTATGATGTCTAATAGCAGGTGAAGACCATAAAACTGTACATGGTCTTTAGCGCAAGAGTCGTTCAAAAAAATTTTTTTTTCCAACCAGCTTTCTTGATAATTTTACCTCTTGTGCTTGTTGCCATGTCTGCCACCTTCTGAAAGGCATCCAGGAAAGCAGCCGCAGCCAGTACTGTGGTCCTAAAGGGTGCGCAGAGAAGTGAACACAAAATGGCATGAATATTATAGTATAATTATAGGTATAAGTATATATTATAGTATAAGCTCAGCTAAAGAAGATGACAAGCTATAAAATACAAATTTAAAAATACAAACTCGATCAGCAAGCCCTGAGTTACATTACATTTGAAATCACCTCACTTCTCATGTTTGATTGGTCAAGAGGTGTTGGGTAATTTTTATTATAACAGCAACTCTAACGAAAATATGCATATTGTGATTTATTATAGTTTCGATAGTAACATAAGGAAATTTATGTAATCTAAGTATAATAAAAAAATTATTATAATTATAAAAAAACAGGAATACGTGTATATACAAGAATGTATGACTACATACAGAATATACAAGAATACTTACCCAGCAGTGATCGTGTTAGTGTAACGCCAACATCACTGCCGGGTGAATTGAATAAAATTATCAATGACATTACCCATATTTGGTGTCCCCGAATGTTTGGAAATACCTTCTACCTTCATGATCTTTCCGATTTTTATTTCTTTATAAAACAATGTTGAAGGCATCCAAAATATGCAATAATTTATTTTGAACAATATCGAGATGTGTCTGCTACAGTACTTATGCTCTGTAAAGCCTTCATAATGTCTCTAATCTGAGATTATTATAGTCAGATATTTTTGAGGCTGATAACTAAATGAACTTTTACTCTGCAGCAGAGGTAAGTTTTGGTCTTGCTTTCCTGGGAAGGTCTTCATGAGAGCCAGTTTCATTATGGTGCTTGATGGGTTTTGCAAATGCACTTGCCAATACTGTTCTTGAGGGAACTGTTTCTGAACCACTGATCCTTAAAAAAATGTTACTTAATTACCTCATGCCATATGTATTATTTCATAGTTTTAAAAAATCCAGTATTGTTCTAGAATATAGAAAAATAAATCTAAACTTGTGTCCAAAATTGGAGCTTTTTAGTTGTACTTTATATTTCAGTAAACTGGGCACCCAAGGTTCATTGGGTGTGGGGACCAATGGCAAGCCTGTCTCTGCCGATCCCACAGAGAAACCAAGAGATGTGCTAGACAAATAAGTGCGATTCATGGAGACCTTGCCTTGTGACCAACAGGACTTGAAGGATCGGCTGCTCTGTCCTGATGCCAGACAACACAGCACATTTTTGCATCAAACTGTTAGGTTTTCCACCACAAAAACTTCTAATAAGCTGCAGCTTTGTCTAAACATCTTGCAGAAAAAGCAGATGGACCAATCATGAACATCTTTTACTATATATATATATATATATATATATATATATATATATGATATTTGATCCCTCTTAACCATTGTAGAAATTATAGAAACTGAAGAAATCTTTTATAGTAGTTGTAATACACCAAAATCCCTAGAAACATTAAGTAAAAGTTTACAGATCATTGTGAAATTTTATCACCTGAGTTGCGAGTGTAGTTTTGTGGCCTTGGCACTGAAGTCCTCCCACACTGGGTATGAGTTCTAGTGAAAGAGCAACAGGGTCATGTTAAGAAATTGACATTGACATCAAGTGTCATAATCATGTCACGTCAGAACTCTATTTTTACACTCTAAACAGGTCTACGCACTTCCCACACATAACCCAATCTTCACATCCAAATAAGAAACACAAAACAAAAAAAAACACCTCAGATGAGGAACAGATGTTTAGTCAAACATAGACAGACTTCCACTCATACACATTACACACTAATTACAGTTTAATATGGGTTTAGTTAGACAAAATGTCCCTGAAGCTGTCATCTACCAAAATCTCAGAAAAATAATATTGTGTATAAAGAGTCTTTCAGAGAGGATGCTTCTTCTGTTTATGGTTCTTTTTCTCCCTTCATGGCCTGAGGGCAACGTACAACAATTTCATGATGCCAATGAAAAACAGATCTGCCTTGTTCAGCAGATGCTCTTCAGACGGAAAGCAGGAAAAATGCTAAAAAAAGGCAGTTACCTATTAAAACCTTCTGAGCGAAATGTCCGGCCCTAAGCGCTTCACTAGTAAAACAGATACTGAAAGCATTCCCAAGAACAAATGTCTTCATTAAACATGGGTGTATTGAGCACGGCTGTATTAACACAGAACTGAGCTGCACGTAGCTGGTGCAGAGAAGTTAGACACTCTATTGGCCATGAACAATAAGACACATCTTCCATAGATTTCATATGATCTCTGTCCTGGAGGCGACTGAAAGGAAACTATCTGAACACACCCAGTTCCTTGTTGAATTATATACAAAAGTGACTTTCTTGTATTGTTCTGGTATTATCTCAGGATCCAGAACGAACTGGTTGCGTTAAGTCGATAAACCTTCACACGCATAGTTGAGTTAATAAGGTTACCAGGGAAATAAGGTGAATAAATAGAAAATTACCATCCTTAAAAAAAAAGACACACAGAGACACCATTTCAGCTTTGAGCAAGGTTTAAGCCCACGGCTAAGCAACTGACAGACTTGATCTGTTTTCTTTAACCTAATCCAAACTTGGGAAATCCATGCGAAAGAGAGTGCACGGCTAGTTCATATTTTCTTTGGATTAGCATCAATAACTGTTTGAAAAGAAAAGACAAACAAATTTAGCAAAACAATGCGTTTGGTCCTGAGAAGGTCTTAAATTAGACATTAGTCTAATATGTCACATTCCTGTTGCCATGCTGAAATCACTTCCTGTTGTAGCTGCGGCCATGTCCATTGTCACAGCCACAGGTGGCTAATTAGCTTTCCTGTCGTGTGAAGCTAACAGCCGTGCAAAGACTGAAGCATATCAACAGGAGAGGATGTTGCAGTTGAGGTATTGCTCACAGTCACACAAAATCCAAAGGAACGGTTATTTTTAGGAAGTTAAAAAAGTTTTTTTTTTATTCTTTTACTGAAGCATCTGAATACTCGATCACAAAATGACAAAAACAAGAAATGCTAATCCCACTCTATATCATTCTGTTATAGGGTAGTGATTAATGTGTGGTATGCTATTTGTTTTATAGCAAATTCTGAATGTGTATGTCTTAATATCTCTACAAAGTTGTCTATATATCCTTCACTTTAAATCTCTAAATAATTGTTTATTAAACAATATAAAAACAGGGATTTGTATGATAGAGGAACTAATAACAAACTAATTTAAAAAATAATAATAAATAAAATATATTATCGTTGATATGAGTAAGCTGTAAAATTCTGTAAGGAGATATTTATTTAACATTTCTGCAAAGAGACTCCAGGGTCTGTGTGCCATAACAGTCAAGGATATTCCCTTAAGTTATTTGCCACAGAGAGATTTAACAATCTGCATTGTTTTGTCCTGTTAACTCGAAGAGAAAGTAGGGAAGGGAATGTGTACAAGTCATAACAGGAAATAACATTTCCTGGACATTCAAAAAACATTAAACACAAAGTATAGCATGCATGTTAATGTAAGGCATAAACCTGTTAATACTGCCATGATTGGATTTGTCTATCATATAATTGCTAAATAAAAAAAGACTTATCGCAACTCAAGAGCATTCTGCTTTCATGAATAATTGTTAATTGAAATGGCCAGTAACTGCTCAATGTGAAGGTTAAGGTCCAGCCTAGTGCAGATCTCTAACTCGCCTCATATCTCTTTCATCCAGTATGTCATATAATGAGATGTGCAATATAATAATAAACTCTCAATTCTGTTCCATTATCAAACTGCAAACGAAAATATAATATCCTGCCATAAACACAAACATGACCAACAGAATCATCACTGTGGCAGTCTGTGAACAAAATACCAGCAACTCTATCTCTCATTGGGCTTTCCTTACACTAAGAAGGAAAAAAGGCTTTCAATACTTTTGGTGTCTTTAACATCACCACTCACTTCCCTTACTCACTCTCAGGATGTTAATATGCCACATGACAGAAAAGCAGCACGCTGCCAACCCTGAGACTCGGCCAGGAGCGGGCTGGCTTCAGGCCCAGGAAGTTCACTATATGATGGCATTCAAAGTGGCAATAACAGTGACTCCTGACAGCATTGTGAAAGCACAGTCGCCATGTATCAAATTTTACACACAGCTACTGTTTTCTGTTCCAACAATGCAATGAATTGGCAGATTACCCAAAAAATCAGCTACAACTATGGCAGGGTATGTGATCCAAGCTCTGGAAGATCCAAGTATTTCAAGACTTTTAGAGTGAACTCTCGGGAGGACAGCAATTCAAGACCTGAAGACTTAGAAAGTGTTCAGGAAAGCCAAGCATGTGGGAGGAATGACTAAATATAACACATCAAGTATGTAATGTAATATGAGAGTAGGAGGAGAGTAAGTAGGATATGCAGCTGTCTGCATTTTTGAGTGCAGTTATTATAAGCCCTCAATAACCTCAAGCTACACACCCTGGTAATATATCACAATATCAATACTGGTCACATTTTGATTATAGAAAAAGAACAGCAACTATTATAATACTATAAACTAAGAGAATTATTTCTGTCCTTAGTAGTAGCATAGTAAATAAAACTGTGCCCTGAAGACCTCTAACCTTGATCATACAACTCCCTAAAGAGCAGGTTAAACTTGTTCCACTGTAGTCCAACTAACCCCATTTTCAGACACTCCACCCACTGAATGCAAAGCATCTGATGTATTTTTGAACACATTTCTGGCCACAACCTTCAGGCTCTGATTGTCTCTCCACAATTCTATTTCAATTTCACTTACGTTGGCCACTTTGAGGTGTGAAAACAAACTGAGATATTAAAGCAAAATATAATGATTGAATAAAGTTGCACAGAACTCCTGCATTGTTTCTCATGCTTAAAATTAATTGAAGACCTGTTTGCAGCACTTACTGATAAGTAAATGAAATATCCATTTGCTTGCTTGCTTAATATATAGTATACTATATAAATATATATTACATTAAAATGACAAAATAAGCCATTTCTGGCCATGGTTACTGATGAGCCATCTGAGAGTGTGTACAAAAGCTAGTTTTGTTTGTGAAATTAATCCTACAACAATTTGTTGGTTTATTTAATGGACGACAAGAGACTATACAAATTATCGCAAGCCCAAATCATGATAATAAATATCACTCAGTCATCATTTATACCACTTTATTCTGTATACAGGGCCACGGGGGGGCCTGGACCTTATCCCAGGAGACTTAGGGCACAAGACGGGGTACATCCTGGATGGGGCGCCAATCTATCGCAGGGCATACATTCACACAATTTGGGAACGCCAATTATCTTACTCTACATGTCTTTGGACTGTGGGAGGAAACCGGATTACCCTGAGGAAACCAACCAAGCAACTCCATGCACACAAACCCAAGGCGGGAATCAAACCCATACCCTGGAGGTGCAAGTCAACAGTGCTTAACCACTATGCCACCGTGCCACCCTGAAAATGATTATTATAATATATTATAATGAAATAACTGAGTAAGAAAAAAACAACAAAACAAAAACCTTCAAACTAATCAGCACACTAATCACCAGATATTATAATGATTAGGAATTGAATACGATATCTAAAGCAAAAATAGAAGTAGTCTACTTAACTCTTAGCTCATTTCATTTTCCCAGTAAATAGACTAGACAGCCCATAGAATCTCAGTTATTACAGCACCCACATGGTATCACAACATGCTATCATGCATCTTCCTACACTCAGACAGTGGGGTGGTGGTGCTCATATAGGCATGCTTTCGATCTCAAACATACAGTATGTTTTATTTAAAAGCAGAGCATACTACTAGTTCGCTGTCTGTACAGGCTTTGGATTCATAACAAAGCGCCTGCCTGCACGCTGCGCCCTCGGTGTCATTAATCTCAGCATCAATGGTGTAGGCAGCCCGAGCCCCAAACAAGACAAAGGCAATAAAATCACGAGCGGTGGTTTTCACTGCGTTATATCTGATCTGTGCGGTGTTTTTTTATTTATTTTTTTTACCTTCATGTCGTTGACGATCGCCTGGAATAATCCACCCAGAGCGCCGCACTCCTTCTCCACGCTGTCCATGGTGTCAACGCCGCGCAGCACGCGCTGAATGACTGAGCAATAAAGCACACGCACGAGACTCGACTCCAGTCAACCGCTTTCAGGAATCAGGAATCGGTTCGTCACATCCCGGGCGATAAAGCAGAGGACGAAGAAAGAGCAACCGAGTCAGAGGATGATGGCCGGGGTCAAAAGATTTGCTTTTGCCCTCCCAACCCCCCAGTCAGACCTAAGAGAAAGGGCACGCACTAATAAAGTGCTGCTCTGTCATATTATTATTATTATTATTATTATTATTATTATACACTTGCTGTTAAATCCACTGCAGTGTCAGTGTTCACGCTCAGTAATGATAAACTGAACAGCACTAGCAGATAAAGCATCTGAAATCCGAGACTGGAAATCTCAGAGTCAGTGTACTGGACTGGTAGAGTTGCCAGATTGGGATCAAAGACGCAGAACACTAACAGTTTTAACTCCTCCCACCTGCTAGGCATGTGCAGTCACGTGTCATCATATTGCCCGTCCAGCTACGGTGGTGGCCAAAAACATTGTAACAAAAGTGAAATTCAATGTTTTAATGGCATTCTGAATTTATAATAATAATAATAATAATAATAATGGCAAGCAAGACAATAAAGACAATTAGTTATTATATGCAATACATTTCATTTTTAATATTAACACTGTCACCTTGCTCCTCCAGGGAGTTTTTTGTGTGCATGGAATTTGCATATTCTCCCCTGCTTGGTGGGTTTCCTCAGGGTACTCCGGTTTCCTCCCACAGTCATGTAGATTAGGTTAATTAGCCTTCCAAATTGCCGTAGTGTGTGAATGAGCATGTAAGTGTGTGTGTGTTCCCTGTGATGGATTTGAACTCCTTCCTGGGTGAGTGAGTGATTTTTTTTTTCATGCAATCAATATTTAATATTAGCACTGTCGCTGTGCACCTCCAGAGTCTGGGTTCAATATCCGCCTCGGGGTCTGTGTGCGTAGATAGTGCATATTCTCCCTGTGATTGGTGGGTTTCCTCCAGGTACTCTGGTTTCCTTCCACAGTCCAAAGACATGCAGAGATTAGGTTAAGTGGCATTCCCCAAGTGCCCGTAATGTATGAATGCGTAGGTTGATGTTGACCGTACATCCTGCCATGGTCTTACCACGTCCTACCACAGAGGTTTCTAGATGGATGGATGGACGGAATATGAAATCCTTTAACCTTTAAAACCTATGGGATCCAGCTGGGCATAGAGTCAAAAAGATGTCTACAGTCCCTCTGGTGTCATTTGCTTAATTCAATCCTGCTTCATTACTTCATGTACAAAAATTTGCCAAAGAAGTTGCCAATTCACTTAAAATCCTTCTAGTTTTAACCACTTTTGTACAGATTTGGTCGCCCTAACTTCAGAAAGTAAACGTCCTGCCACATACAGTATTTGTTCCTTCCTTTAACTAAACCAGCTGATTCTAATTAGCACAACTCTTCAGCCAGATAGGGGAGAACTAATTAGTGACATCACCCTTTTTCTTTCTGAGGAAACTAATAAATGACAGATGATGTCTTAACACTTTTGGCCAACTCTGTATGTCTAGCCTTCAAGATTTATGTTTAAACTATACCAATATTAAAGTTATGGTCTCCAGCCATCAGTACAAATACTTTGTTACTGTTGTTTGAGTATTTATATATTTTTACTTCTACTCACTACTACATTTACCCACAGTACCCACTTACTACATTTTAAATAGAGACAAGTTATTTTTCAGATGACAATCATACAAACGTTCATTGATTTTCAAATCAAAACATAAGCATTTACGCTGTCACTCTCACCGTACCAAGGCCTAAGCCACACAAAGTGGAAAGGACAAGATCAAAACTATTCCACCAGTCCGAGTTTAAAGAAATTACTAGCAGGTCATTATGAAATCCCAAATTGGTTAGTCATTGATGGTTACCTGGGCAACAGATGCCTCTGGGCTACAATTTATACTGGCTCCTTTTTCAAGAGTCTCAAAAAGGCACACTTGTCTAGGTAAGATTAGAAGTGATGTAGCTAACTAACTAGCATAGTGAGCAAAAGAATTGTGAAACATTTGGTGTGCAACAAGCTTAAAATGTTGTAGTGTTAACCTTACTGTTTCCTGTATGCTTGCGGTATGGACATGTTTAATTGCTTAGACTATTTTTTATAATATATACAGTACAGACCAAAAGTTTGGACACACCTTCTCATTTAAAGAGTTTGAATTTGTATTATGACAAGAAAAAAGCAGCTAAGTAAAGAAAAACGAGTGGCCATCATTACTTTAAGAAATGGTCAGTCATTTACTTTAATTAAAGGTCAGTCAGTCCGAAAAATTGGGAAAACTTTGAAAGTGTCCCCAAGTGCAGTCACAAAAACCATCAAGCGCTACAAAGAAACTGGCTCACATGCGGACCGCCCCAGGAAAGGAAGACCGAGAGTCACCTCTGCTGCGGAGGATAAGTTCATCCGAGTCACCAGCCTCAGGAATCGCAGGTTAACAGCAGCTCAGATCAGAGAGCAGGTCAATGCCACACAGAGTTCTAGCAGCAGACACATCTCTAGAACAACTGTTAAGAGGAGACTGTGTGAATCATGGTAGAATATCTGCTAGGAAACCACTGCTAAGGACAGGCAACAAGCAGAAGAGACTTGTTTGGGCTAAAGAACACAATAAAGACAAATCATGACATCATGGCCAGGGATTCTTTTCCATTAGGTTTTGTAACTTAGCAATCTCTCAATTATTATTTTTTCTTTCCATCTGCCGTTTTGCAAAAAACTAAGGACATTTCTCTGGGTTGATTTCAATACATGTTGGCAACTTCTACAGCACTGGCTCTTAGAAGTTGAAATCTTTCAGTTTTTAACAGTCCATGAATTCCATTGTTTAATCTCCTCACCTTTGGGCTACATAGTACTGTTAAGAATTCTAACTGCTTTCACCCCTGTTAATTGTGCTAACTGTCTGCTGTACTGTACCAGTCGCAGTTAGATGTGTGGATATGTGCAGAGCAAAATAACTAGTTATATAAAGAAACAAATCATAATCTGTTGATAATAAATGATGTTTGTGGATCTTTAATATAAAAGCAATATCACACTAGAGGTTGTGTGCGGTCGAGGTGCCTTCAGTACTCAGGGTGGTGTCCTCCCTCCTATGACTGCATCACAACAGCGGTCCCTCTGGTGTGATATTGCTTGATTCATTTATACTTCTTGTTCTGGTGAAAATGATGAACAATTTACTAGACTTGGACATTCATGCTGTCAACAGAATCAACTTCAGCTGAGTTTAAAATATTTAAAAAATAATGTAGTTAATATGCAGAAAATCAGTTTCTTTGGGGTTCTTCTACTTTTGTACTTAAAGTTGAAACTTTTTGTACCTTTAGTGCATGTGCTTGGTACTTGCACATGAGTAAAAAAAATAGTACTTGTGGCAAGTACTTTTACTTGAGTATTGAGGTTATCTATTTCTGTCCCCTCAGAATTACAGTCTTGCTATAATTTCAATATCGATCCCAGTAAATAAACAAGGTTATCAGTGAATTTAGCTTTTATTCCATCTACTACACACTTGAGAAAAAGTGATAGTTCATTCCCAATCCAATTTGTGTTTTGCAGGGCATACATTTTTGTATTGCACCAAATGATCAGATTAATCAAATATAAGAGAGGAATTGATTGAAAGCACATAGCAGATAGAGCAATGTCACCTGCAGTATTTAGGTTGAATATACTGGACAGACCAATATAACAAAGCCCACTTGTATCTTCAGTCTGGGTCAGACTCAACAGGGATTCTGTTCTGTAAAAATGACTGTCCCTGTGCAGAGAACATGCAGTAGGTATGCACAACACTTCTCTAGCATTTAGGATTTTATAGACACAACCTTAGTGATAGGTTTCAGTAAATACACTGTGGCTGGTGGATCAAGGCTAAGCTGTGACATCAACTGCATGTACTCTATGACCAAATAACATCTAAACTTAAAGTTATGCCTTGAAAGCCATGGTCAATTTTTTAAAAAGTTTTATTTGGCTAATTTTAATGTCAAATCATCTGAATAAATGTCTAATCATTCATTTATGTATCTTCTATACTGATTATCCAATACAGGGTTTCAGGAAGGCTGAAGCTACCCCAGCAATCTTCAGACACAAGGCAGGGTACATCCTGGACAGTGTGCCAATCCATCACAGGGCAAACACACACACATACATTACAGGAATACCAGTTAGTCTAATCTACATGTCTTTGTACTGTGAGAGGAAACCAGACTGCCTGGAGGAAACCCAACTCCAATTAGGCTAATTGGCATTCACAAATTGCCTGTAGTATGTGAATGAGTGGATGAGTGTGTGTAGGTGTGTTCACCCTGCGATGGATTGGCACCCTGTCCAGGCATAACCCACGTTTCCTGGGAAAGGCTACAGGCCCCCCGTGACCCTGGATTAAGCGGTACAGACGATGAGTGAAATAATTATTTAGTAACAATTTTTAAAACATATATAAACATTTTTCATAACTCTTTTAAATAATTTTTTTCTGAAACTTTTCTGAAAAGTGCATTTCTGAAAGGTGTACTTAATCACATGACTATGTATCGTTTAAATAATCGAAGAAGACACAGGCTGATATTAAAAATATAGACACAAGCAAACTATAACAGATTCTGCAGAGAAGAAACCTAAAATGGCACTGAACAATTTTAATCAAAAACTGGAACAAAATTCATTTTAAGCTCTTAAAAGGCAGCATGGTGGCATAGTGGTAAGCACTATGGCCTTGCACCGCCAGGGTTGAGGGTTCGATTCCCAGTTTGGGTCTGCGTGAGTAGAATTTGCATGTTCTCCCTTTGCTTTGTGGGTTTTTCTATCACAGTCCAAAAACATAAAGTTAATGAATGTTCCTGAATTTCCCATAGTGTGTGTGTGCCCTGTGATGGATTGGCATCCTGTCCACTAAGCCTTCTGGGATAGGACCCTGTACACAGGATAAATGAATGATCTTTTGCAGTACTTCTGGTTTTGTGCTGCATATGGAAAAGAAAACTGTTATGTTTATATGTATACGTTGTATTTCTTTTGTAACTTTACAGTCACATTAAGAATTGTAGATGTGTTATATTATGTATATTCTAAAATCACAAACAATATTTCGAAAATATGTCAATCAGACTGGTTTGAATAGCAAGGGATTATTGGGAATCTGGCAACCTCGAAGGGCGGGATTTCATGGTGGACATATGGCAACTTGGATTTGTATAGGGCAAGGACAATTGAACGCCGCTTCTCTGTTCATGAGGTATTCTCAGAAGAAAGTGCTTTTGTTCACGCCAGGGATGAGGTTAATGGCACAGCTGGCGTTCAATGTGCCGGTGGAAGTAGTGCGAGTTTTTCTTTTCTTTTTTTTTCTTTCCTCCCCAAAGAAAAGCCTTGATGTATGAAATTCTTTGTTTGAAAATGATGACTGCTGAGAAATAACTTTACCAACACACACTATCAAGTGTAAAGGATTGACAGTTTCATCTGTGGTTAAAAGTTTCATTGTGATTATGGTTTCATTGAAAGTTTAATGTCAACTTTTCTGATATTCCTTAAACACTTACAATTTACTCTTTTCAGTTTATAAAGTGTAAAAGTTTGGTTTGTGAGGTAATCAAAGTCACAAACTTGGTGTCGGCCATTAGACCACTGACCCCCCCCCCCCCCCTTGCTTTCTTGCATCTTTCCACAGCATTGATTAATTTCCTATTCCAGCAAGGCACTGACAATAGTGCCAGCTGCGCTTCACAAGTTCATATTGATTGTAGATCATTCAGAAGGGCTTGTTTGGTAGACAATGGATCAATAGATTTTTTTTAAAATGTGTTATTAGATAGAAGAAAACCTTCATGATGGAACACAAAGAAAGAATGGCGAGGGAATTACTGAATCTAGCAGGAACTTGAATCTTGTCTTTCAGACATTCCAGCACAGTAAATGTCATCAAAACATGGATATTTATAACACATTCGTTAATAAATCAAAGTTTGTAATTGGCACATTGTTGTGAGTATATGAGAATTAAAACTCTCCAGGTTATAGTAAAAAAAAAAAAGAAAGAAAGAAAAGGAAACCTTCAAAAATAATAATTTCACAATCAAAAATCACTACCCCATCACTGATTATTTTCCTTTACATAGTAAATTTTAGGTAAAAAAAAAAAAAATTTGATATACTATGTAAATTTTCCTGTACATAGTATACCTATGTATAAATTGAAGATAGTGGTTTATCATTTAAGTCAAAATACTGCAACTTGCTTTCATGAAAAATGTTTACAAATTCAGACATAAAATTTCAGTCATGCTAATTGTGTGAGATCATTTTGAGCATTTCCAGTTGACTTAGCAGTCTACAAAATGTCTACATTTAACTACCAAATACTTTCTTTTTTTATAATGCACCTTAAAAATTATAATGTTAAATCATATATATTTTATTACATCAATTCATACTTTAAAATACACATTTAACAGAAGACTGTGTCTTTATGTGTCCATGACCTGGCCATGGACACCAGACTGGGGGGATAAAGCAGAGAAGTGGCCACAGTGATTCATGTTGTCCCCTCACCTGCTCCGAATTCCAACCATATGGCGGCTTGGGTCTGGTATCTGCACACACGTCCAGCGTACAGATTACACAGGACTGTTAAACACATGTGAAGCAAGCCTACTCATTCTCCAAGGCCCCTAAAAGTCTTTATCAGTGATTTATCTTTTGTACTACAATATGGAGAACATTATGTAAGTGAAATGAGTTCAAGAAGAAGAATCAAATAAACAAGCAGATTCTGAAATGCTGAACATGCTGCTTTCTGCCAGTTTTTTAGTACAGCACTTAATAGCAGATAACCGGTTGTGTTTATCTTGGCAATGTCTGAATTTACTTTCTGCATCAGTACATGCTGCTTTGAGTTAATGATAAAGTAGCTATTTGTTCAGTGGTATTTCTTTCTGTGCTAGTGACCGCAGGGTTGTCGGCTCAAAACCTTGAGCTGCTGAAAAGTCATTGGAGGACATTGGAATCAAACCTTTAAAATAAATGGCCACATTGAAACACATCCAATAAGTCCATATTAAAGTGTTTGTGATGTGCATGGCAATTCTGGGGTGAATTTGTTGGCTGTCGCTGTATTCTCATCTCTCGTGAAAGATGAGCGGTCATGTGTATGTTTAATGTCACATGGCCACATCGTTACCATAATGTTTAATAGAAATAAAACATTTCAATTTTAAAAAATTGATCAGCTCAAGCATATGAGGTAACTGTTAGGTTTCAGTGTTAGTTCCTAAAAACAAAAAAAGCAAGACTTTTCCTCTTTCTCCATTTTCAGCAGCGTTCAATGAGCAATCCAATACAGAATGCAATGCAGCTAGCTGTATGAAACAGTATGCAAGTTTGGGAACAGACTCAACTCGGATGGCTAGTGGACTATGTGGTCATGACACAATCATGACAGTGCTGATGGCAATATTACAAAATAATAAAGGTTAATTTATCTGGTGCTATCAGCAAGCAGGTCTCATAGTGGTTACCATTGTGGCCTCGAACCTCCAGGGTCGAAGGTTCAATTCCAGCCTCAGGTCTGTGTGCATGGAGTTTGCATGTTCTCCCCATGCAACATACCCAGATTGCCTGGCGTACCCAAATTGTCCATAGTGTGGGTGTGACCTGTGATGGATTGGCACCCTATCCAGGGTGTACCCCACCTTGTGCCCAAAGTCTTCTGGGATATGCTCCAGGTCCCTGCGACCCTGTACAGAATAAGCGATGAATGAATTAATAATTTACTGTTTATCCAATTGAAAATAGTCCAACTAAAACTGTGGACACAGAATTTCACTCTGTCTCTACAAAATAAAATATTCCATTCTTTTGGAGATCATGTAATTATATAAAGAATTATTATGCGGCGTAATTGTTTTTCTTTAACAGCTCATGCACAGTACAGGATTCCCATCTGCGTCACAGGGAAGCTGCTTTGGATAAAATAGTTATAGTATGTAACACAAAACACGTAAGCTGACATTGTCACTGTGTTGACAGACTGACTGACATTTGTGTCATGGCAGTACCGGTCTGTCAAGTCTGAACGTTGGGCATGTTTTACCTTGCTACTGCAGGTTGTTTTCAGGTTTTTTTTTTTTTTTTAGGTCACAGGTTGGGGGTTGGAAGTTTTGCATGCATTCGATTAATTATGTCAGTGGTTTGCAAGACAAATTGGTAAGCTGGTGAGTTCTGTGCCAATGCAAAGACTATTGTGAACTATTAAGACTATTATATTATTTCATGAGTTAACTACAGTAGATATTTACTAAATGAAAAATAATAGCCCATGTCTATACTATTAATGTGCTTTTTGTGTATGAGTGGATGGTTTTACCCATACTTGTGATAATATTTTATTTTGGATGTTTAAGGCTGTATGGTAAGCGTTGCATTAAAATGTATTATATGAAGTTGCTTTTTATTTAGAATGGTATTTAATATAATGTTTGGGTGGTCCAGATTAAAAATTTTAGAAATGGGCTGTTTTTATTGTCCATTGGTTATGAGATGAAGATCTGGCAACCCCATTACAGTAGCACACCACAGGTCAGGATGTTCAGTAGACAGTAATCATGCATTCATTTAATTATTAACTTTTGCGCAAGATAAACATGTTATTATCTGTTGTGCTGTGGTATTGACTTTAATCCAGTCGATCTAGTTTATTTAATGTTTTATAAATAAAGTGAAATAAACAGTTGGACCAGTGGTGGCTCAGGTGGCTGAGGCTTTGAGTTGTTGATCCGGGTTCGAGCTATTGCTACTGCCGGGTTGGCAACCTGGCTCTGTAAAAACACTATTGCTATAGAAATGAGAGAAGCCTTCACCTGATGTACTCAACAGTGCAAGAGGAATATAATAATAATAATAATAATAATCATAATCATAATAAAAAAATTTATTTGTGCTTGGCCATTTAATAGCTGCTCAAAACATAAGCGCTCTCCAAACCCCCTTCACAAAGAGTGGGCTGCTGTTTTGTTCACATCAAACCACTTCTATCTAGAACATTCTGTTCATATGACCACAGTTACCTTTTGTTAAAATTATAAAGCCAGGAAACTACTTCATGACTGCCAGTGTTCTACAGGCTGCAATAGAAACCCCCTTAACATTCGCACAATTACTCTCTCAAGCAAGAATGGGATCTTAAAGCCCCCTGCTGTCAGGTAAAGCCTGCTGAGACGTGACATTTGTGCTGGGCTTGTGCTACTGGACACTGCCTTACCACCAGCCTTAATACAGAGCAGATTACTTCAAATAGGCATAGTCTTATTCCATCACAGGAACACTGTGATCTTTGCAGATGGAGAGAACATTTATATCAGAATAATTCTATATACAGTATGTACAGTTGAAATATTGGTTCTTTGATTTAAAAACAATCCATCAACAAAATAGTTTGTTTCTACCTGCTTTCTGATCAGGTTGGGAGAAAAAAAAATCATAGCTATGAGATGACACACTAGAGAGGCTTTGGAAACAGCGTTAGACTGGTGCAAAGTCCTTTTTTTTTATGTGCGTAACTTTCTGGAACAAGTTTGTTTTTCCAACCATGGTACTTAAAATGCCTCTTTTACCATGTTTGGTCTCTAGCCTGAGTCTGAGAGGAACCTAGCATGGTCTTGGAAATACAGTCTATCGTCTTTTCTTTTTTCTTCTTCTTCTTCTTTTTTTTTCTGCCTGCACCAAGGGGCTGGAGAGGTCCAGGTTCTCTGACTTATGCTGGGACGTTTAGCAGGAACACATAAGCCTGTGGAATTTCCTCTAGCTGTCTGCAAAATCTGTGTGTTCTTTCAGATCCGTTGAACAGTCTGAGGGCACGTGTGCCTTCTTAAGAAGAAAAGATATGTATGTAGGAAAACATATGATAAGATATGTCATAGAAGATAGATTTGTGTACATACAGTAATGTAGGCTTAAAGAAAATGACCATATTTTTCAGATAATAAAAGTGTGCACTTAGCACCAAGTGTGAGTCCTGGATAAGGAATGTTAAAAAATATTTATAAAATATAAAAATATTTAGCATCAAACTAATTCTTGATTCATTAAATTTCTAATTTTAAGTTTAATGGATGACAAATAAAGAAAGCACAGCTCAGTAGTGCTACTGTAGGTTCAAGACTAACCACAGGTTTATATTAATGCATTCAATCTATTATCATTTCTTAAAAATGTATTATTTAACACACAAAACATCCAGGTTTTAAGTGACATGTCTTTTTTTTTTTTTTTCAATCATATTACCTTTACGCAAGAGAAACTGTTGGGGTGGAAACTGTTTAGAGCTGCTGTACCATAAGTGATTTCAGAACTGTTTTGTTTTTCAGCTCTTCCACAACATTAAACTTAGTGACGCATGGTTAATACATGTGGCATGCATGAATAAATAAATGAAAAATGTAAATTATTTCTGTGGTCTAAGAGGAATGAAACTGTTCTTGATGTGCTGGAAGATAATTAACGTCACGCAAGGCTGACCTACACTACCATGTCGTTGATTACTTTTCCATAACATGTTTCAGACGCCATTTTATTCTCTACTTATACACTAGCCTGCTGTTATAATGTCTTTCATTATTACAGGAATGGAATTAACAGCAGCTCATTATTAAAAAATTGCCCACGTTCTTGTAATCACGACATTTTCAATGGATTCCAACCTTTAAATGAACCTTGTTTTTCTCCAGACATTTAAAAGTGCCTGAATCCCAGATCAGAGGGGCCTAGCATTATCTGATATTTTTTTCTAGTCAGATAATAGCCTTTTTTTTTAAATACAGGAGCATGAACTGCGAAGACTATTCAAAATATGTAAACACAAGCAAACCATGAGCGATTTATTACCACTTTTCACGACTGTTATGCAACGCAGAGAATACAGTATACAGATGTTGGAAAAATGGGCAGTTTAAGAGTCTGACCACAGAACAGAGTGTTCTCTAAGAAGACTAAGCCACGATAAAGCCACAAATATGGAGGCAGATGTTATTCAGAATGTAAAATTGTGAACACTCAGCATTTACTCTGCAATAAATTTGCACTACCACAAGTTTTTCTGATAATCACTTAATTAGGACATACTCAACTTAATTTGGTTATGTGATTTTGAGTGGTTAGGTTTTTTTTTTTCCTTTTATAAAGCTGAAGGAAATTCCCAAGCATAAAAGCTTATCTTGTCTGGATGATAATTTTAATAGCTTGCTTGCTCCCGGGCTTTTAACTGCAGTCAAACATAGTTAGATAGAAGCAATTTCCTTAATAATTCCTGTGGTGAAAATCTGAATTAAGACTCAAAAATGGATGCATATTTAAAAAAAAAAAAAAAAAGGTTTATATATGTTCACGCTGAGTTCTAACCCTTCTGCAGAAGCTTTCAATAAATCAGTTTTTCCCCTTTAAATTATTCATGAATTTTTTGAGTCTCATGACAGATTTCCACTACATTCCCAAAACATTTTAATTAGAAATTTATTTTATTTTATTTCATTTTTATTTTAACTACTTGGCTTTAACATGTCAGTGTTGCACTGTTGTAAATAGGCTGATTTAACATGCAAAAAAAAAAAAAAAAAACCCATAGGAGAGCACTGGGAAAGCATTTCCTTACTAGAATTTAACAGGTAAACACATCAGCAGCTGGTTGAGGAAAAAGGATAGAAAGTGGACGAATTTGCTATCCCTTTCTTCCTAAAATAACATCAAGCATTGCAGAGCAGAGTTGGATGACAAATTTACTTTGCCTCCCAAAGTATTCCTCAGGACAGAACATTCTGACATGAACTATGAACTATGCGGATGTCCCATGCAGGACACACACACAACTGTGGAGAGGGGGAGGGTGCCTCTTTGATCCTGAAGTCATGCAAATGTGCTAAAGTCATGCCTGCTGCTTGTCACTGCACAAATTTGCAACGAGAGCCAGAGTAGTCCTTTTGTTTAAAATCCATACCTGTTCTCAAACCCAGTCCTGGACGTGTATTTTATTAGACATCAAAAGCTAATGCAGAATGCAGAAATACCTGTTGTTGAGTTTGATCAGGAAAACAAAACATGCAGAAATGAAATTTTGATCCAGCATTTAATAAACAACTAAATAATCTGATTTAATTTTTAATTACAGAATATTTACATTACACTTATCGCTTTGTCAAAAAAAAAATCCCAAAAGAAAAGAATATCAAACAATGCAAAGTACATGTAGCTAAATAAGTAGTTTGTGTTTTGTGTAATATAACTGTACAAGTGCTGCCCCCTGCTGGTGATGTAATCATACCAGCACTGTATATCAAAAATCTACACAGTTGTCTCGACGTTAAAGGCTGTATCACAATGACACAATCTGCATCTGTACATGTTTACATTCTCCAAATATCACTATGTGTATCTGTATTACCACAGTGAGCCGATACCCTTCTTACCAAAAAAAAAAAAAAAAAAATTAATTAATTAATTAATTAATTTAAAAAATATATATATTGTCAGTACTTTTGATTATGAATGGACGTGGAATCATTATATATATATATATATATATAAAACCTGCCCATGATTCTATCTAACACATTTAGTTACACTGCCTAGCCAAACAAATCACTCTTTGAATTCAAAATTAATGCAGAGATTAATATGTTTTAGCAGGCAACAAGTATTTAACCCTAACTGAGTAGCTTCTCATCAAAGTGGCATTAAATGGAAGGCTCACACACACTACTGGGCAAATTGGAGGAAACCCACCAAGCACAGGGAGAACCTGCAAATTTCACACACACAGACCCAAAGCGGGAACCAAACCCGCAACCCTGAAGATGTGAGGCCACATTGCTACTCACTATGCCACCGCACTGCCTGCTAAAATTTCATCACTTTTAAATTAATGAATGTGATCCATGACCCATAGGCACTCCTGTGCCTGCATGAACGTAAAGACCTTCTGCTAATGCTTTTTCTTGTTGTTGTAGTAGTACCACATTATCACACAGAATGGTACCAACCAGACACTAGTCTCTAGTCCCAACCAGACTGTGGAACTTTTTTTTTTTAAGGAATAATTAATTATTTCTAAAAAAATTACATTTATATCTGTATTTGTATCTGTTTAAAACACATTCCTGAATAATGGATTCATAAATAATTATTTTTTTCCATGTTGTTATTAATAACATAGCAGTATATTGCTATGTTTTTAATAACAACATGAAAAAACTAAGGATTTACACTCACCTAAAGGATTATTAGGAACACCATACTAATACTGTTTGACCCCCTTTTGCCATCAGAACTGCCTTAATTCTACGTGGCATTGATTCAACAAGTTGCTGAAAGCATTCTTTAGAAACGTTGGCCCATATTGATAGGACAGCATTTTGCAGTTGATGGAGATTTGTGGGATGTACATCCAGGGCACGAAGCTCCTGTTCCCCCACATCCCAAAGATGTTCTATTGGGTTGAGATCTGGTGACTGTGGGGGCCGTTTAAGTACAGTGTTGTTCATCGTCATGTTCAAGAAACCAATTTGAAATGATTCGAGCTTTGTGACATTATCCTGTTGGAAGTAGCCATCAGAGGATGGGTGAATAGTGGTCATAAAGGGATGGACATGGTCAGAAACAATGCTCAGGTAGGCATGTTCTCATTCTGTTTACACCAAATTCTGACTCTACCATTTGAATGTCTCAACAGAAATCGAGACTCATCAGACCAGGCAACATTTTTCCGGTCTTCAACTGTCCAATTTTGGTGAGCTTGTGCAAATTGTAGCCTCTTTTTCCTATTTGTAGTGGAGATGAGTGGTACCCGGTGGTGTCTTCTGCTGTTGTAGCCCATCCGCCTCAAGGTTGTGCGTGTTGTGGCTTCACAAATGCTTTGCTGCATACCTCGGTTGTAACAAGTGGTTATTTCAGTCAAAGTTGCTCTTCTATTAGCTTGAATCAGTCGCCCCATTCTCCTCTGACCTCTAGCATCAACAAGGCATTTTCAACCACAGGACTGCTGCATACTGGATGTTTTTCCCTTTTCACGCTATTCTTTGTAAACCCTAGAAATGGTTGTGCGTGAAAATCCCAGTAACTGAGCAGATATAATACTCAGACTGGCTCGTCTGGCACCAAGAACCATGCCACGCTCAAAAGTGCTTAAATCACCTTTCTTTCCCATTCTGACATTCAGTTTGGAGTTCAGGAGATTGTCTTGACCAGGACCACACCCCTAAATGCATTGAAGCAACTGCCATGTGATTGGGTGATTAGATAATTGCATTAATGAGAAATTGAACAGGTGTTCCTAATAATCCTTTAGGTGAGTGTAAAGCCCCAATTAATAATTATTTTCTTACAAAACTGCAGGAATTTATATAGATATAGAAACTTCCTTCTTGTGCATTAATACCCATTATATGAATTATATATTATTCACAATTATTTGTAATACTAAGAGGGAAAATCGAAAATAAAAAATACAGAAATTATTTTTCACAAAGAAAATTAAAAATTGTTGAAATTTACCATAACTCATAACAAGGATAGAAAGTGGAAACATTCACATGAACCAAATTGTCTTTATTGCAACAAGGTATAAGTTTGGTTAGACAATTAGTTGAAGCAAATTTATTTTCAAAAATACTTCTTTAAAAAAGGGTTTCTGGTTTAACGTATTCAAGGTCCCACATGTCATCGGACACAAATTTGTCCATGGTCCACAGTAGATCATATTATCATAGACTAACACTTGCTTAAGGAAATTACTGCATTTAAACCTCTTTGTGTTCCCATATGTTCACGAATGTTTATATTTGACCACCAATACAAGTAATATGTTTTACAGTTGATGAAGTTTTAGTGTGTATATACAGTATATACACTGCCTGGCCACAAAAGGTTTAACGCTCTAATATTTCTTTCAACCACCTTAATTTGATTATGGTGCATAATCACAAGATTGGGACTAAACACAGCTGTTTAGTACCAATCCTGAGTTTTCATCGCATTAAAAAATGCTTTTAATTAAACTGTTAAACACAACTGTGATTTCTCCTTTTTTTCCCAATCAGATTTCTTCCATGACACTGACTGTTCCCCCATATCTTTCCAGGTTTGAATGTGTTAGACATTTCTTAACCCAATTCCAGTAATCTACTTAGTCATTTTCTTTGAAGTTGTTTTAAGCTATTTTTTGGCCAGCCAGTGTACACACATACAAACACAAACATGTATATACACTGCGATACAAATACTATGGGTGACATGAAAAAAAAAAAGCTAAGGCACACTTGGCTTGAGATGTTCAAGAGTATAGCAAGGAAAGCTTCTGCTCAAAGTGACGTCTCTTTCTGGAATGGACCCAGTGGTGGAGGTTGGAAGCTAAGAATCTCATTAAAAGTGAGTCCTGGGCAGGGGAGAAGGGACAGGAGACAGAAACACAAAAGAAGATTTTCAAAATCACATCTAAACACCTGGATGAAGCTACTGGATGAACACGAGACTTATTCATGAACTTATGCATATTTAGGAATCATGCCTAACATTAGAGATGTCACAATACCAAAACCTTGAGTATTAGCTGATAACGATACTCAGCTCACATTATTTTCTCTGAAAACCTCTTTTAACTGAAACATTTTTCAATTAAACACAAAAATCACTAACATTACACTATAAATATGATAAAAATAAAAAAAATTAACATACTGCTAGTCAAGACTTAAAATGTAAACATTTGTTTCAGACTACAGCATTATTCAAATGGTTTGAGAGATTTAAGCAGGCAATGGTGTAGATTCACATCCGGGCCTGGAGAGCCAGTTTCCAGCTCAGTTTGGGAATTTTTGTTCAAACTACACACAGGTTATTTGCAAAGCCTGAATGGCTTGCCACAAAATGCACCTGCATATCCCATCTGTAATCATGTGCAAATATTGATGTAACCTATGGATGTACAATAAATCATCATAAACATTCTCAGCTTGGGTTGATGAATGATCAGGTTATTCTAATGTTGAACATTCTTGCAACATGAGCAGCCTCATAAACTGATTCTCCAAAATATTCTGGGAAAATACATCTCATGCATCTGTACATGGCAGCAAAAAATTAAAACACTGGTGCAAAAAGAAAATGCATGACATAATCCATGGACACTGTGTTGACTGAGCTGTAGCAGCAACATGTATACACCTGTATTATATTACCTTCATCATGCATCCATGACCGACAAAAAATTTGCAAGGGGAAAAAAAAAAAGCACTGAGCTAAATACAGAGAAGTATTTCAAAGGTGACCAGTATTTTTTCTGAGATACTGAGATTATAAAAAAACAAGATCTGCTGGCTTTATTGTGAACAAAGGATTGACTTTACACTAAATATAAATCCTGTACTTACGTTTCCATTGCTCCAGTGACTGCTCAGCATTGTCCAGGGAGTGATCGTATGGTGGAGCTTCAGTCTCCTCCTCTGGCTCACGAAACTCTGAGAAGTACGGCAAAGCCAAACCTTGAGCTGCAGTCACTCTGCGTTCTGGATCCAGCACCAGCATGGACTCTAGCGCACTAATTGCTGAAGGCAATATAATCACATATATTCATGTGTCACTTTTCCACAAAAACAACAGTATTGTTAGATAGAGAGCTTTGCATGCAAATTTAACTGTAGTGGCCTTGGATAAGCCTTCACATGATGGAATTTTAACTTTCTACTACATTTTAAAAAATTATAGTTTTTTTTCTTCTTTTTTTTTTATTTTAAATTTGGTTAAGCCCAACAAACAAGCAAAAAAGAAGGAGAAGAAAACAGCATTTAGCAGTTTACTTATATTTGTTTGTGAGAATCCAGCCATAGAAACATGAAACAGGGTTTTCCAGGCAGCCACACATAAATGCTGCTTATAATTAAAATAAATGAAGGGAACTGGAGAGCATCCAGATGTGTGAAAAAGCAGTGTACCTTGAGGGTTGGTGCCTGGCATCAAAATTTGAAGATCTCTCTTCCTAAGTTTGGGCATCCTCTCAATGTAACTTTTAGCCTGGAATAAATTAATTGGCATTCAGGGATCTTTGTGGAAATGGTCAAGCAAAAAATAAAAAGTCCTATCTTTTGGTCCTACATAAAGCTACTGAGTGAAACAATGAGTATATCTCACATCCTGGGATTGCAGTTTGGAGATGAACTCTTGCGTAGGAGTACCGGTGATTTTCATGATCTCAGTAAGTTGATCCAGGTCTGATCCAATGCGGTCAAGATCAAAAATATTAAATACACATGGGAACAAAATATACAAGTTACAAGGTCTAATAAAAAGCCCCTCCAGACACATTCAGCGGTAATGTCAGACAATGTTATATCTGTTGGAATGTAGGATACGATCATGTCCTTTGAATAGCGGTTTTCCGATGAGCATCTCTGCCATGATACAGCCAACAGACCAGATGTCGACTAAAAAGAAAAAGAGAGGCATTAATAAAAAACAATATAAAAGACTTCATCTCGTAGGACGCCTTATCCAGTATGCTTTGAAGTTTCCATCAAAAAAAAAAAAAAAAAAAACACAGTCTCATCCTGATTTATTCAGTCAGGGACTACTACCAGGCTAAAATCTTTGTCTGAGGAACTTGATGTGAAATAAAACCAAAAAAAAGTAAGAGTTATTAAGTAGCAAAGTGTTAAACTCTATTTTAACAGGAAGAGGTAGCTCTTTAGTCATCTTATGAACAAAGACAGGTACTGAGCTGTTTGAATACCTATACACCACCACCACCTAGGCACCAGAACAGAGAACAGTCTTGATGCACGTCTTCCTTGTAGTCCAACTGTACAGATCTATAGGATCAGTGGGAGTGTACTGCATGGTGGGCGCTGGTACATTTTAGGCTTTATATAGTTTCTTCAGACTGGGTCATGAGCCACAATAATCATCATAATTTTTCATGTTGCATGTTAAGACACGAATTTCAGAGATGTTAAGTTCTACTAAGCTATTATTATACTGATTAAAATAAAACTCCAAAAGTATACATAACTTCCAAAAAGTCATTTAAATCCTTTAATAGATACAGTAGTATCTTTATAACCAAATAAAATGTCATGGCAACAGTGATTTCTTTGTGATGTGTTTGTTCATTCTGTTTGTAAGGAGCGCCAGGCACACTGGTTATTTGTTGCTTCAGTGCTCTTTTTGGAAAAGGACCAATTATACTCAAATACACACCCTGGGTTATCTGGCTTTTGGTTTATTTACGTTTTTTACGCTTGCCAGGTAGTTAAACAAGTTTGTTAGTTTCCACCATCATTTAAGCCATGTCCGGTGTGAATTGAAGCATTTCCATATAACCGATTCTAGATTCTAAATTCTAGACACCAGCTACTTCGTGTTGTCAGCACTGCTGGCATTTTGACAAAAAATGTCCACACTTGGTTATTTTTGGATTGTTTTTGTGCCTGTCAGGATAACACAGGCTGCCCTAGCGGATATGCTATGTCTTAGCCCAACTTGGAAATGTTTTGTATCAAAGTACTCATAAACCTCTCTGTAAAAATTACCATGGAAACATTTGAATTGTCCACAAAAATAACCCACCTCTACGTCAGAGTACCTGGCCTCTAAAATGGCTTCTCCTTTGTACACTAAGGTCTGACTGGACTATTAAAAGCTGTGGTCAGAGGGCTGTCAGTGTACGTCATTGTTGTAACGCTTAGACACACAAGCAAAGACCAACAGTGAGGAGAGCCATCCATCAAAGCCTTCCATTTAAGTGTTATTTTGATTTAACTGAAAATTATAAAACAGCAAGTAGTGCTGCAGCCAAAGCTTTTGGTCAGCTTATGCTTAACGAGTATCAGGCATTTTCCATTACACAGACCACCAGGGCTGCCCCAAGACCTGCTGGAGCAATTATGTCTCACAGCTGGCTTGGGAATATACAGTAAGGGAATCCCCACGAGTGTTTTGTAATTCCACCAGGTAAAGTGCAAAGAAATTAAACAAATAAATCTCTGTAATACATCAGTGCAACTTAATCTGAAAAAAGATTTGTTGGATTGTGTTGTGTAGATCCAATGCAGCATGGGTGGAGTATTATTAGAATCAACGTGATGATTCATCTAACAAAATACAACATAAAGGTCTGTATGATTCATATGCAGTCTGCAAGTCTGTAGGTCAGCTAATCAGTATAAAAGGCTGGCCAAAGAAAAAACGAATAGCTTAAAAAGTGGATGACTCACCTGTTTGTGTGTAGTGCATCCAGCTCAGGATGACCTCAGGGGCTCTGTACCAGCGAGTTACCACATAGCCCGTCATCTCACTATCAGTCTGACGAGCCAAACCAAAATCCAGGATCTAATGCAAAAAAAAATTTGATGTATAAAAATTCTTAAGAACATTACCACCTGATGTATTGCAGATCATGCACAAATCTCATATGATACGCTGTTACCTTGAGCTCACATTCTTCATTGATAGCTAGATTTCCAGGCTTGAGGTCCTATAAATTACAACTATAAGCAATGATCAACAATACATTATTAATTCAGTGGTGTATAGGAGTATTAGGAAATACATGCAGCTTACCCTGTGAATGATACCAGCAGCATGGATATACTGTGAATGAGAGAAGATAGTGTACATGAGTCTGTTTCTCTAATTGGGTGAATCCTATGGAGCACAGTTAGGACTTCTAGAGACATCGCTCAGACTCATTTAAGCCCTAAAAATTTTAAATGGTACATTTTTCTTCTTTTTTTAAATAACTTCTAAAGATGACCTGAGTGCTAGTCTGCCCACTAGGAAGAGAGAGGGCCTTAATACTGTATATAAGACACACACCTTTAGACCTTTCAGTATTTGGTAAACAAGATACTGAATTCTGTCTTCTGAAAGCCTCTCCGTTTTCATTAGTTTCCCAAGATCAGTTCCCATGAAGGGCATCACGAGGTAACTGTAAGAGAAAGATAAGAGACGTACAAAAAGTGTCACAAGCTGGATTTAACAATGAAATGCTAGGCTGAGTTCATGGGAATTCAAGCTAAAAAAAAACAAGATGAAGTCAAAACAAGTTAAGAAAAAATATAATGAAAAAAAAACAAAAACAAGGAGCAAGGTCGTCATGGTCATACATGAGATGCAGCTTGATTAAGTGCTAAGCTTACAAGTCTTGGAATCGGTCCACTGACAGGTCTGCGGTGAAAACATTCAGCAGTCCAATAACCTACAGTGAAAAAGTAAAGGGATGCAAGTTCATATAAAAGCACAGCACTCAGGGAAGGCATACAGCTATTCAGGTTACTCACATTGTCATGCTTCATGTGTTTGAGAAGTCTAAGTTCCCGGTAGGCCCTCTTGGCAAAAAGTTCTGACTGGAAAGGACGGATGAGTTTCTTGATAGCAACCCTTGTCCCTATTTTCCGGTCCTGAGCAGAGCTAGGGACATATACAGTATATTAAATTATTTATTAAATTAAGGTTTGCACATATTCTTAGGGAAACAAACATCACAGTACAGAAGTGTTAAGTTCAATTATTCGTGAGTTGAAACCCAAACTTATATAAAAAAAGAAAAAAATAATAATCAGTCCCGATTTATACATACATGTGATCTCGTTTCTGAATGATAGCACATCACTCACATGTTTTTCTCTTGCTTTCAGATGCTGCTGCATTACTATGTTTGATCATTTACTTGACAACAATTCCAGATGCTACATCAGCCACACTTGCACAGTGTAAAACAAAAACTATTAATTCACCAATCAGGCCAGAGATTAGTAAATAATTCAGTCATACAACTCTCATCTCTCTTCCAAATTTATGGCATTTCATACCAAAGAAAAACTCTCTCTTCTGCACATGCTTAATATCACAATGCTTGTTTGCTCACCATGTCACCTCGACGTGCATTTGTTGTACTAAAATGTCAAAGTTTGACACATGCACACACAACACGCACTAAAAACTAAAATACATACTACTCTCCCAACAGGCATGTACAGTTCTAACTGAGATATAACTTACTGTATCAGTTAATTAGACCTTGGTTCCAGCTGTTGCACATACTGTAGACTGAAAGCTATAGAGAAATGTACTAGAAATATGTTAAGACTGAGCAATAAAACCTTTAACAACAATAAATTCTGTAAACTATGTACTTGATTTCAAACTCTCACAATCTCCATGACATTTACCTTATGCTAACAAAAATAATAGTGATATAAACTAACACATGCAATGGTGATGACTGTAGGTGTTGTTTAATAGTTGCTCATTCATTCATTCATTCATTCATTCATTCATTCATTCATCTTCTGTACTGCTTGTCCTATATAGGGTCACAGGACCCCTGGATTGATAAAATAAAGTTATATCTTTAATTCATCGTCTATACTTTTAATCCTGTACACATCGTGAGGGGCCTGGAGCCTATCACAGGGTACTTAGGGCACAAAGCAGGGTACACCCTGGACAATCTATTGCAGGGCACACACACTTATTCACACTCTATGGGCAATTTGGGAATGCCATTTAGCCTAATCTGCATGTTTTTGGACTGTGGGAGGAAACTAGAGTACCCAGAGGAAACTCATGGGGAGAAAATAAAAACTTAAAAATGTCTTAAAACTCTGTGTTAATGGGGAGGCTTCAGACATCAAACTGCATTTGGATTTTTGAATATGTCAGGTGTTTCTTTGCATTTTGTGTAAGATTTAGTAAAGACATAGCACCATGGGTCTCAAGAATGTTAGCAATAACAGCAGCAAGAAGAAAAGTGAGAAACTGAGCCACTTTAAGTTAAATTTTTTATGCAGCCGGTGCCAAGAGGAATCATAAACCAATCAATGATAAATCATGGTTAAGTGAATTTTAATGTCTATTTAATTCATATGATATTCTCTTTATGTCTTTTCTAAATATTTTGGAATAGCTTTCTGAAACATACAGACATCAAACATCAGACGTTGACATGTCTTTTCTAAATTAAAGTGTTGGAAATTGCTAATACACATTATATTGCCAAAAGTATTCACTCATCTGCCTTCACATGCATATGAACTTGAGTAACATCCAAATCTTAGTCCATAAGGTATAATATGATGTTGGCACACCTTTTGCAGCTATAACAGCTTCAACTCCTCTGGGAAGGCTTTCCACAAGGTTTAGGAGTGTGTTAATGAGAACTCGCTTGCAGTCTCCACTTTAGTTCATCCCAAAGATGTTGCTATCAAGTGCTTCCACATAAAACTCGCTCATCCATGTTTTTACGGACCTTGCTTTGTGCACTTGTGCGCAGTCATGTTGGACCTGATGTGGGGTCGTTTTTGAGAAGTTGGACTCGGCCCCTTACTTCAGCACATTAAGACATTTTGGACAATTTAATGCTCCCAACATTGTGGGAACAGTTTGGGGACGGCCCCTTCCTGTTCCAACATGCACACCGGTGCACAAAGCAAGGTCCATAAAGACATGGATGAGAGAGTGCGATGAACTCAACTGGTCCTGACCTCAACCCGACAGAACACCTTGTGATGAATTGCAAAATACTTTCCCCCCCCCATAGGAAATAATGTAAATGCAGATAATCCGTTTCAGCAACCCACAAATATTATATACACTATACTGACAATATTGTATATATACATACACATGTGTGTTTGTGTGTGTATATGTATGTACAGTATGTGTATGCATGTGTAGACAGTGAGAATCGTGATCTCAATTCCTGTGGAGAAATATCGCGATTCTGATTTTGGTAAGAATCGTGCAGCCCTAACTCAAACAAGTCCCTATCTTATCACTGTGTGTGGAGGAAAAACAAAAGTAGTTTTAAAAAAACAAAAACAACAGCAACAACAAAAAAAAAAACTAAAGACCTGGGTGGGAATTTCAGTGGTATTTCATACACGCCATGACAAGACTGGAGGGTTTTCTGTGAGTCTGTCCGCGCTTATTTGCACAGTTCGTACCGAAACAGGAAATCCGACCAAGTTTATAACACACGCTATTAATAAGTATCCGAACCGTGTTAGTCAAATTAGCCACGCAGCACAGGAACACGGGGTTTGAAATAAAGGTAATAAAAATGTCGTGTGAATAATGTGTTGAGTGAATTCCGCTCACCATACTGTACCGTAAGCTCCTGACCCAACCGGTCTTAAATCTCTGTATTGTTCAAGAACTTCCCAAATGGTTTTATTCACTTCCTGGCGATTATAACCGGGTCGCGCACGTTGGGCCATCGTCTCCTGAAACTGTTGCTTTAACAAACAAAAAAAAACAATGGTGTTGTTCCAGCACCAGCTCCAGGAATCAGTGTCAGGTTCTCGGACACACCTATGACTGAAAATACCTGAGACAACCCGAGCTGCGCCTGCGCTTCAGCAGGTACCTGGCCCCGCCCACAGCGCGCGCTGTGCCACATATCAGACGGCCCATGTTCATACTAGCAAGCACGCGCATGACTTGTACACTACACATTTGTACAACACTGTCCTGTTTAGTACTGTAGTATAGTGGCATGGAGTGGTATTTAACATGTTACTTAGTCCAGGAATCCTGTTTATAGAACTAGAAAACTAAAGCCCTAAATGCACTAAAATGCCGTCTAGCCTTCCAAGAGATATTTTCCTTGTCTAGGGCATGGTATTATGAGTTTATATACCTGTAGTGTATAGTGTAGAGTTAGCGCTCATTTTTCATTTTGGAGACCTCTAAGAATAAGGTACACAACTGAACCTAGGTGGCATGATGGCGTAGTGGTTAGCACTATGGTCGCACACATCTAGTGTTGAGGGTTCAATTCCGGCCTCTGGTCCATGTGCATGAAGTTTGCATGTCCTCCCTGTGCTTGGTTGGTTTCCTCCTTAATTGGTGTCCTGAAATTGCCCGTTGTGTGTGCAATGTGAAAGAATGGGACACAGGGTGTTCCCCATCTCGTGCCCAAAGTGCTCTGCAATAAGCTCCAGGTCCCTGGATAAGCGATATAGAAGATGAATGAACCAGACCTAAAGGATGCTTCTTATGAGTAAAATATATGCACCATTAATAGTATTACTATAAGTTTAAACCGTTATTTATAATATGTGATTCTACTTCTATCTACATTTTCTTCATAGAAATGAAGAGTTGTATGTTAACAATGTAACCTTTACAGCTTTTACGGTTTGGCACTTCAAAGGCAAGTCTTAAAGGTTTTACAGTATGTGAATACAATAATATATGTGTGTGTGTGTGTGTGTGTGTGTGTGTGTTTTGGTCTTTTGGGTGGTACCTCAATGATACATAAATGCTTATCAAGATACATAAATGTACTATAATTCTATTCGTAGTAAAGTTTAAAAGGTGCACTACATATTCTTTTCTAAGTATAATGTCCATACTAAATGTACTAAAGGTATACCCTTTAAATCACAACCTCAGCGACAATCCACATGCCTTTGAAAACCCCACCCGATGTTAGTAACAAAATACTGTACAAAGAAGTCTCTTTCTGTCTTTAAAGCACTTTCTCCTTGTTTATCTTGGTATGTTGTCTTTTGGTTACAGGTTCAAACCTGCATATCCTGAGGCACAGACATTCCTTTCTGCTTGTATCGAAACACAATTAAAGTTCTGTTCAAACTTTACAGTCCTACAACTATAAAATGATATCTGTTTCTCATAACAAAATACACTTAAAATTTAAATATTTATATAGGCCGTAGATCATAAATTGAAGGAATACATATGATTAAAAAAAGTAAATAGTTAAAAAAAAAATAATATATTTTATAAGATTTTGTAAATCTTAAAAGTTTTCAGAATGAAGTAGCATAAACTGAAACAATTTGTTGCTCATAAAAGTAATACAAGAACATGGACTGCATCTTCTTTGGCAGATGTTTATTTTTGTACTATTTATTTTATGCTTTATTATATCTAAATGATTATAAATGTAAACAATCACTCGTGCTACACCAATTTCATGCTGGAAATTATTGTTCAGCATCTAAAAGTCCAGAAGCAGTGAGGCCTCACTTGAGGTATATGCTCTATTTGTATAAAGTAAGAGACCGTAAACCATTTATTCCAGTACAAGGTCATTTTCATGTTATTGCTTTGTAATAACAATCAAATCTTAAAATTACAGAAATTATCATCTGTTTTAACTAATTGTGCGGTTACATCTTGGAGCTTTACTGCTCACTAACTTGTGCGTTAAGACTTTTTTGCTCACTCTCGAACACAAACAAACATCTGGAAATACACACACACAAGCACTCTCTCTCGCTCTCTCTCCAACACTAGCCCAAATGCTCTTTGGTGTATAGAATACTAAAATCTGTCTTTCAGACTATGACCTGTCTGTCAGACTGGTGGTCAAAGTCATCATTAATAACCAGTCATATATCAAAAAAAAAAATTGAATTTTCAATTGCATTTTTAAAAATATAGGAACTAAATTCTTTTCACATATATCATTCTCTATATTCCCAAACTGGTTGACAGAGATTAGTACCTCAAATAGCCTTCACAGACAGATCCCCAGAGAGGAGAGCTCTCTGGGCTACTTGTCCTGAAAGCTTTATGATGATCAGGTGACACAGATTTTAGCAGCCCAGGCTGGGGGCTTGCTGTCATAAGACACAATCACTCTGCTCCCTGCTGCTGTAACATCCTCCTCAGCCTCTCTTCGACCCTCTTCTTCATTCCTCTCTTGTGTCTCGTCTGATCCTTGACTTACCATCCAACCTGGCAGCTCCAAACCCTCCTGCGGGCAAAATGGCTTCTCCAGTACTTTTAGAACTCTCTGAACCTGATAACACCAATGAGAGGAATTAAAAAAATTATTATTTTAGTTGAATGTTTTATAGTACCGATCGGCTGAAACGGTATATGGCAACAGCTTAACCTCAGAGAAGTCGCCTTTCTCAGCTGCTTCTATTGCATTCTGGGCGATGTAGTTCCGAAGCACTATACGAGGATTGGTACTGTCCATCACACACACTCTCTCCTTCTGCACCGCATTCACGTCGCACTCTCCCTCACATTCACGAGCAAGGCGCTGCCTGGAGGCAAGCAAAGGCAAAATGTAAATGCAGTGGCAGGTCAGAACTGCTGGTCTTTTTATGTAACTAAAAAATAAATAAATAAATAAATAAAACATTCTTATCTCTGTTAAAGATAATAGCAAATTAAAAACTGACAAACGTTCTCAAGAGACCGCAAAACATTTTATGTTTGTCCTAGCTTTCTACCATCTGTTAGAACTAATGAAACCCACGAGTGCTTTATCACTTGCGTTTCCAAGCAACTTCTTGTTGCCTAGCACAAATGTAGCCCTGTATGATTACATGCACAAAACGCTTGCAGAAAACATCCCGATTTGCACCTGTACTGTTTAATCCAACATGTCCACTCCTCTGTCTGCTTGGTCTTCAGGTCCCTCTCCGTGATTTCCAGCAGCTCCTTTAACCTGGCGAGCTTCTCCAGCTGCTGAGACAACGTCCTCCGATCTGACAACATGCTGAACAGCGCAGGGTTACTCTGGGCCAAGGAGAGCAGCATTGAGAATTCACTGTGGGGAAAAGAACAGCTAACTGAATCCATGAAATATTTCTAAAAAAACAACAAATCAAGTTCCTTTCTATATCTGAGAAGAAGTGCCATATTCAAATAATCTCTAATTACTTAATGCAGTTGTGCCATTTACACATAAGAGCCCACTTTAGTCCAAAGCATTACAACATTTATAAGGGGCGTTCAAATCATACCGGGACTGAACCGTGATGAAATTTCATGGGAATTAAGGTGTAAAACCAATTCTAAACCGATGTTTAACACTTACAAAGGCGCACAGTACGGTGATGAGCCACGGTAAAACATTTCAATTGTGCAAAAGTTTGTTAAAGATGCCCTTACATCCGTGACTGACAATACCACAAGAGCTGGCTCAGAGCCCCCTGTGGTCGTTCATAGCAGGCAGTTCGATCATGGCTCTGGAGTACTGAGAAAACTTTCTACTTTGAGACATTAGTATAACAGGGAATTATATAGAGAAATTATGCAGTTTTTATTCATATAACTATGTTGTTACTCTGCACAATAAAAAGTCCCGGTTTCACTTGAACACAACTGTGTTGATAAAAAATGGTGATAAAAAAATATATTAAAAAAACACAGATTAACCGAGTGGGTAGTGTTGAAAAGGTTTTATAAAAAATATAATTCAAGGATAAAAGGTAAATAAATAAATTTTAAAGTTTATTAGCTACTATATAGTTCTCAAACTCAGAGACTGAAAAAAAGGTTTTTGGTGTTTCTGAGAAGAGTATACAGTAGCTTTTCATACAGCATTTACATTCCTTGCTTGCTTATTTTTAGGAAAAACATTTCACTGTGTGCATCAGTCAGTTCGTCTGTGTTTATTGCTAAAGTTCCGCTCCCTAGCTCTAAGCAGTTACTACAGCAGAGTATGTGACATTATCAGGCGACATGGACATGAAATAAAACATTAAATCTTGTCAAAAATGAAAAGGAAGAAGAGATCATTTTATGGAAAATACCTTTAACTGGAATATACAAATGAATCAATTTTGAATTTCTGAGCTTGGAGCAACAAAAAAAAAAAAAAAAAAAACTATTTAGTCATATTGTGTCCAAAATGTCACTTACTCAATAATAATTTGTTGCTATAGAACCGTTGTATAAAAGCAGTATTACACTCACAATACTGAATAGAACAGCTGTAATTTCTTTTTGCACTCAGCCTGCAGCTGCCAATATTCAGAATGAGCTCACTCTTACTTGTGCAGTATTGCCTAACTAAACTCTAGTTTTGTTGCATTAATAAATCTAATTTTCACTGAGCATCTGGGACATTTTGGCAATTCTATCTCATTACAAACTTAATTTTTATGATGCTTATGTCCTTCTCAGTACAGCTCAAAATTAAACGACTTAATCTAAATTGAAAACTGCCTCACCGTGGGTCCATACTAGGCTTGCTGGCATCTTTTAGCTCCTCTAGAGAAGCACATTGCTGCAGGAGAAGCTCTGTGGCCTGTTTGACACAATCCTCCGCGGTCTCCCCTTCTGCAGGACATGGGATCTGACTCAAGCAGCGGAACGTGTTGGTGAAGTCGGCACCTGAGAAGTCACACAGAATGAAGGAAACTCATTCAGTAAAGGACACAGTCCACAGAATGGTGTGCTCTTTAAATGCGTTCAGGTCTTCAGAAACTCCTAACTAAAGAAATTAAAACCTGTCTGTTTAGGTCTCCTCTGTCCTTACCCGTATTGTGCATTGTCTGCATTAAGTTTGTGATGAGTATCTCATCCTCTGGTTCCTCTTTTCTCAGCAAGCCCAGTTTCCTTCTCATATTACTCAGGTAGAATGTATTGAAGAGGGGCGTGTACTCTTCCAACACAGCCTGCGCCCGGTCTGTGGGTAGATCTGGGTGCAGAGCTTCTGCTAGCCGAGTGAGGTTCCAGCGACAGATTTCTGGCTGAGCTTGGTATGAGTAACGACCAGTATTATCAGAGGCATTGCAGATGAAGTCTGGGTCAAAGCTTCAGAAGAAATGTAAAAAATTAATTAAAAAGGGTGATATTACCATTTTGCCACAGGCTGCATGGATCCTGATCAGCAGAATGCAAATGGCAAGAACAATCATAAGCACACAGTGTCAAATTAAGGTCAAGCTCTTGATCTTTTTTTTTCCTTATTCATGCAGATACAAGAAGAACACAGAGAAAAAAATAAACAGCTGAAAGATGCCCAAGTTGTTGTTTTTTGTGTAAAATACAAGGGGCGTTCAAGTCAACCTGGGACTTTTGATTGTGCAGGATAACAGAACACAGTTACAAGAGTAAAAACTACCATTATTTCTCTTTATAATTCTCTGCTACATTAATGCACTTAACCAAGCATTTAGCTTGTGCTTGGATACCACGAAGTACAGTAGAATGTTTTCTCAGTACGCCGGAACCGACTGTCTGCTTTAAGTTTGACACCCTGGCTTCTCAGGAACTCCTTTAACAGGCCCAAATGTATGAAAATGGCTTGGAGCGAGCTCAGGACTATATGAATGTGATAATAACTCCTAGCCAAGTTCCTGTAATGTGAAAATAGTGAGGTGGGCAGTGTGAGGTTTTTGTCCTGCAAACACAGAAATCTGTTGTTGTTCAAACCAGACTTTTTTTTTTTTGCTGAGTGTGTTCCACTTCATGATGTTCACGGGAACAACTGCTGTGGGCTCCAAGCCACCTCGGCCAAGATATTCATTTTCAGACGCATGGCCGTCTTTAAAAACGTTTGCAACATTCAGATGTTTTACTGCGGCTAAGAGTTTCGTCACGTACCGTGCTTGAAGTCTTCTGTAAATGTCACTTGGATTTCACTTTCATTCACAAGAAATTTTATCAGAAGTCCCGGTTTGACCCGAACGCCCCATAAAACAAACCCTGAGCAAAATCTTCTAATGAAGCTGGATTTATATAAAACTGAAATCTAATTCAGTGATAAGTTAATATGAAAATGATGGTTTCATAGACATCTGTGTACCACCGATAGCACTGACTGTGTGCAAGTCCATACCGGTCCATGAAGCCAAATGGTCCATAGTCCAGAGTAAGCCCCAGAATACTCATATTATCAGTATTGAGGACTCCATGACAGAATCCCACACACTGCCAATGGGCCACAAGTCTGGCTGTTCTCAGCATCACCTACGAAAGAAAAGAAAACAATACATGGTTACATATTAATTTTACTATATATATTAATGTTACTTTTTTTAAAGTCTCTGATTATTCGTCACATATTTGTCATTAAAACATATTGTTTAGTAATTACTATGAATTTTTCAGTAACTGAAAGTAAATGTGAGGAAGATTGTACATCAGATAGAAAAGCAGTCAAAGAGCGAAAAACAAGACACACAGTCTACAGATGTCTTTTCATTTGTGCCATGATGACAATGTGGCATACTGAAAAGCAAAGCCTTTATTGCACTTTGCATTTTATATTTTCTCCTTAATTCATGACACATTTCATCAAATCCCAGTTTGACTTGACTGCCCCTTGTACAGAAGTTGGTCAGCTAAATAGTTCTCCTTACTTTACTACAATATGGAAGCATAAAGCTATGAAGCTACCATCTATGATGGCAGTGTAATGCATTTATTATTTCTCCACCCTTGATGACTGTTTAAAGCATACCTCCCTAAAGAAGGCGGTGTTCCTCTCTACTGGGTCTGAGTGGCTCTGCTGGATCTCTGGGTAGAAAGTTTCAATGACATAATCCAGCATTTGAGTTCGTATCTCATTACATCCATAGCTGGGGCCCTGCCGACCTGTCAACTCATCCTCCTCTTTGAAAATCTCAAATGAACCAAATCTGTATAAGGACAAGATTACAAGCTTACCTTCGTTACCCAGACCCCATTTACCACAATCATAAACAATCTCTATATAGGTATAGAGTGTACAGGCAGTGAATTGAACGAAAGCACTGACCTGATAAAAGTAGGAGAAATGCGCAACACCACTGAGCATCTCTCCATGCAAGGATTGCCATCATAAAACACGTCTCTCATGATGCGCGAGTCTGACGTCACTACAGAGCCAGCACGTGTGGTAGGAATCCCAAGAGCAAAGATGGCTTCGCTGCACAAGAACTCACGGATGCTGGAGCGCAAGACCTTACGTCCATCAGCTTGCCTGAAGAGCAAGATGTCTGGTAAGACACTTATCAAATGAATGAAATGTTCATGTAGAGAGCTCTGGACTTGGTGTTCTGATACCTTTCTATCATACCAAACATGACATTTTCCAGCAATTTTTGTTACAATCTTCTATGGGATTAGATTAGACATGCTAGCTGAGGCTGGTATCTTTAAATGAACTTTTCCTCTGTGGCAGAGGTACGTTTTGGTCTTTGTGAGAGCCAGTTTCATCATGGTACTGGACTGGTTTTGCAAATGGACTTGACAATACTGTTCTTGCGCTGTTCTAGCTGTTTCAGAACAGCTGACTTTCATATCTTAAAATAATGTTAAGTTGTTGTAATAATTAATGTGGTGACATTGAATGTCACCTTGCTGTCCTACATACAGTGCAATTTAAAAAATAAAAAAAACATTATTTTGACATTCTGTCGGTGGCATGCTAGCGTAGTAGTTAGCACTGTGGCCTTGCACCTGCAGGGTCGAGGGTTCGATTCCCATCTTGGGTCTGTGTGTATAGAGTTTGCATGTTCTCTGCTTGCTTGGAGGGTAATTGGAGGCTATTTGCCGTTCCCAAATTGTGTGTTTTGTGATGGAATGGCACTTGGGATACACTCCAGGTCTCCCGTGACCCTGTACAGGATTATCGGTATGGACGGTTAATGAATCTCTGTCTGACCTTTGATTTATAGCCAATTTTAGTAATTAACAATCCATAACAGGTCATAATGTACTTACAATTAATAATACTTACAATTAATAAAATTTTAACAGATTTGATTTATGATTGCTGTCTCTATTTATTTCAGTCTTTTAAATCTATGTATTGATCCAAACCATCTAATTGTTACGCCCTTAACTTTTTTATGAGTTCTACAGTTTCCTTCCATTCCTTAATAGCACGTCCTAAACTGTCCTTAGGTGCAGTAGGTTTTTGTGTGAGCATGGGTCCATGCAATAGACAGTATCTGGAGCCACCATCTGGATACAAGTTACTGATGATGAATTAGGATTTTGTCTTGCCTCAGTCTTACGAACCCATCCATCTATTTAATAAAAAAAATATTTAAAAAAACTTCCCATGTGGGTCATACATAAATGATTTCCTTGAGAAGTCTACCTAGAATAAGGAGTGAGTCCAGAACCCTTCAGCTGGATCTCCCAGCGCCGGCTGGGGTTTTCCTTCAGGAGTTCGGGACTCTGATCATCCGGAGCTCTCACTTCACCCAGATAGCACGCCGCTCCGTCTCCCAGCTGCCCCGCGAAGTGCCCGAACTGGTGTCCGCAGTAGCAGTGAGCAGCGGGCTCGGAGCCTGGCATCAGCCTGCAGCCGCTCAGGTACTCCGCGCCCAGCGGGTCATTCCACACCTCCTCCGCGCCGAGGCCGAGCAGCGCCATGGCGGGAGCGGACACCGCCACAAAGCGGGGCTTCTCCAGCGGCTGCGGCTTCACTCTGGAGAAACACGCGCCGCGGACTGTCCTCGCTCCCGGGGCCTCCGACTCCTCCAACGGCAGCTTTCTCAGCACCACGTTATCGAAGTCCAGCCGCTCGAGCGGGGAACGACTCATCGCGCTCGCCGTGCTCATGCCGTCCGTGGAGTAGGATCTCAGCAAAACGGGACTGGAGCTCAGAATGTAAGGACGAATTAGACGGAGTACATTACTAGCCATTAACTAACCACCTTCCGCTAAACCGAGTTACGAAACTCGAACGGACGTCATGTTCTTTCAACACACTAAACTTTAATACCAAAAGCTGACCGACCGAAAAAACATGACTCATTGTTGAACAAAAAGTGCACTATATAGTGCGCAGGTGTCGTTACTTAATGTTCAATGTAGTCCACTAATGTAGGGAGTGTTCAGGGATTTGGTTTTTGCCATCCTGGAATTCGGTACGTCTTTGTTTTTGTTCCTCCTAGAAACACACAGGTAGGAACTAATGTATTTAAAATCTGAGTTGAGCATAAAATCCGAAAAATCACAACATTAGTATAAAAAGTAAACTAACGAAAACAACGAAAGTAAACAAGTATAATTATTCATTTCTGAAATCTTCAATAAAGCTTGACAATATCAATACAATAAAAATATAAATATAATTACCGTATTAATAACTAGTATTAATTCCATGTACATTTCACCATGTACAATGAATACACTGATTCATTCATTCACCCGGCAAGAGACTTTGGGTATACGGGGGGGAGGGGGGTATGTACACCCTGGACATGGTGCCAATCCATTGCTTTGGACTGTGGGAGGGACCTTCGATTCCCCGAAGCATGGTGAGAACATGCAAACTCCACACTCACTCCTGAGATTGCTGACCACCATGCCACCTATTTTCATTAATTAACAATAACATCATAATTAATTTACATTGTTTACTAGTAGGCAGCACAGTGGTCTCACATCTCCAGGGTCAAGGGTTTGATTCCTTCCTTGGGTGTGTGTGTGCAGGGAGTTTGCATGTTCTCACCATGCTTAGTGGGTTTCCTCTCTGGACCATTTTTTTTTACTACTCAAACAGCACAGTAGTTACTTAGCAAAATCCCCTTCTGAAACTCCAGAAGAAAAGCAGAAGAATCAGAAAGCAAAAGCCCATAGTTGAAAAGTCTATTTTATTGGGGGTTTCAGTCATACAGGTCCGTTCTGTTGTTTTGATTGGGCTTATTAACAAAATATAACAGCTCTTCAGTACTATCCACTCATACAATGCAGTGAACAATTATAATGAATTGAACAGTGAGACATTAAAGCTACAGACATTTGCTGCACATTATTTGCCTCCCTAAAAGGGATTCAAATCAGAGTTCTGGGTACTGGGGGAGATCTGAAATACCATCCAACAAGGGTTGGCTTTCAACACATTTTTAAGTAATATTGCTTTAAAAATAAAATACTGATTTTCTTAGATCAGTGTTGAATTATGATCTAATACTGCTACATGAATGTACAAAAGTACACTATATAAGGCAGAGGATGATAAAGCAGAGAGCAGAGTATTCTAAAAGTTTATGCATGGGGAATTGTAAAATGACTAAACTGCATCAGTCAAATGGTTGAATAATCCTAGCTAAACCTATTTACTGTAAATTTTAAGCTGGTCCACTATAAAGTATGGAAAAGTTTAAAGTGGGTAAATATTTACGCATGATGGCGGGACAAGAACGATATTGGTTACCTGTCAAATTTTTAGCCTGCAAAAAAAGCATAAGTACAACAACACAAAGGCTTAAGCAGAAGACTGCAAACAAGACTATCAATTAAGCAGATATTTTAGATTAAATACCTTATGTTTATTATAGTTTGATAAAAACCGATCAAATAGATCTGGTCAACTTGTTGGGTAGCCCTTGTTCAAGTGACATGATGGGAGACTTGTCAGATGACCTAGACATAGCTTCATCTCAAGCTGGACCACCACCCTGCACACTTCTCTTTCGTTTAACCTCACACTACAGGTACTAAAGAAGCAGTATCAATTTAGCTGGTGAGACAAGTCCGGTATGTTGGCATGGTTTATCATCCCTGCAAGATGCTTTTTCCCATGATGGTAGAAAAGATCAAGTATAAATAGGGCAGTTTATTTGAATTGTTCCCCCAGACCCCAGTGTTCTCCTAGATTTAAAGAAATGGCATGAACAAACACTCACTTCATGTTAAATCTTTAAATCTTTTCTACAAAGCAAAGCATGCTTTTGTAAAAATCATAATACAATATGAAACTTGTGTATTTACTTTTTACTCAAATTATGAAATATGATTTTATTATGCAGTGATATAAAGGGTAGAAGCAAAAAAGTTGCTGCATCATTCATGCGCTTTCTTTAGCACTGACATGTTATTCATAATTAATGTAAAATCTCAAACACTGGGATCTTATGTTGCATATTTAGTTTATGGTCCTGCTACCATAAATGGAGACATGTAGACAAACTAGACATCTCCAAGCATTCAGTAATTTGACACTTTTGTCTTTCTACTTTATCATTTAAAATGTAGGAACCAAAGGGAGCAGACATGCTATACTGAACAGTACTGTCATGTACTAAATTGTAAGAAAATTGAAAACCGGAGAAAGAAACCAGAAAGTACTGTCCGAGTTATTTTGGCAGTACAGCTCCATGTTTGCTGGAGCGAAGAGTGAAGAGAGAAGAGATTACTGAGGGCTGCTCCAAGTTCCCCAGTTCCAAAATCCTGGTTTTGTTTAGAGAATATGAGCCACATCATACCCTCATTTTCTCAGTCTCTCATCTTAAGGCAATTGGTGTTTAGCGTAATATAATGTTTATTGAAGTCTTTGTTGAAGCTCTAGGTCAGGCAGGAGGCGGTCGTAAATTCCGCACTGACTGGACAACAGGTAGGGAGAGAAACGCCCTCCCGACGCACCCTCCAGCACGGTAACAGGCATATCCCAGAACACCAAGCAAGGCCCCTTTCAACACAGTACGCAGCACCCAGCCAAATCGAGATGGTGGCGCCACGCTGCAGGGAAAGATATCACATCAGGCAAGTGACAATAAAAGGCAATAAGCATGGAACATGGAGCTGACAGAACTAAGAGTATGCGAACCTCATGATCTCATGAATATTAAGCTCTTTGTCCCAGTTTTTCTCAATACCAGGAACATGGCCCATTCCGACCACTCCCACCACCACAGCAGGCACTTCTGTGAGAATAAGCAAAAAAGATACTTTACAGCACAGGTTTTGCTAAATGGCTCCTTAAAAGAAAAAAGCAAGACCTATAATATATGAACAAGCACTTAATACTGGGTACATTATGAAACTAAGTCTTGTGTTTGTCCTACACAAATGAACAAATACATAAGGTTACTGCTCTTACTGATGATCAGTATACATGTATGCCCTGACAAAAGGAAATAATCTTGTATTATAAGAATAATAATATATTATATTATAAGTATAATCTTGTACTGTTGTAAATTCAAGATCGGTATTTTCACCATAATTTTTTTTTATAATAATGTTGTTGAAGTGAAAGCATCACAACGTTTCCCTGCATCAAAATTATTAAAATTAGTCCGTTTGCATTGTTTCAGTTGTTAGCTTAAATCAACGCATTTAATCCGAATCTCAATAACACAGGAACAGTCACTATAAATCTAAATGTATATATTTTTTATTTTTAAAAAGTTTTTAAAAAGTATCCCCTTAATTTTTTAAAAAGTAATTCTTTGCCATGAGATATCAAATGCACTACTCACTATGGCCATTAGGTGGCGCCTCAACACAGCGAGCAGCCTGTCTGAGCGTGTGGGTGAGGTAGATGTCTCGCTCTGCAACAATGGTGCGGTGCAATGCGGGAAACTCGCCAATCATCTCTGACATTGTCTGTTCCAGCAGATCCTTCTGTTTGCACTTTTCCACATCCTCTTTACTGAAAAGCACACAAACACATACACACCTCACATGCTGACACACACATGGGTCACGGCGGATCGCAAAATGCATTGATTTTAAAAGGCTTTACAGTATGGAGCAAGCTTAGTGCATGATTTAAATAAATTAAATGTCATCCACTTAAGCAAAACACAAAGCAACACGTATTAGTGACAGATAAAGATGTTTAACAGCAGATTGGTTATGTGGAGGCATGAGTGTAGAGTCAGGCTGGGCTGCAGGTACCTGATGGGGTCAGACAGGAAGCACAAGCCCCAGGCAAGCCGAGCTTTCTGCCACAAGCTCAGAGCAGCAATGGCACGTTTGAACGTCACTGGGATTGGCCTGTCCCCGAGGTGAAACTTACAGAAAGGTACTTTACCTGCCTGTGAGAAAGGAGGAATTATTTTTTTTCTTTACTGCCAGATTGTAACCATATAAACGAACAAAATTATCTCGCACACAGTATAAAAAAAAAAATAATAATAAATAAAAAAAAACAACATCTGCTGTCTCATCGTCAGAATCAGGAACTTGTGTGAATGAGAGATGACTGTGTGGGAGTGCGGCTATGCCAACCTCTTTGAAGGCTTCTCTAAACTCTCCTCCAGGCGCCATGCCCAGCTGCTCAGTTATGTGAGCGGAGACTTTTAGCAGCAGGATCTGCATAAGGCCTGACATCACGCCATTCTGATGAAGCAAAACAAAGCCGAGAGGAAGGGAATGCAAATGAGGGACATGTTATGATTCACAGGACACCGCAGGCTGCCGTATAGCTCACCTGTTTGATGGCCTGCTGGACCTTCTCCAGGTTGATGTCCTTAGCCTCCTTGAGCAGCGTTTTCTCGTCCATCTTTAGCATGGACACTCTGTACTGGCACAGCTCCACCACCACCACGTCGGGCTGCACCGCACGGATTGTCTAAAATGAACAACCGAGCAGGCAAATTAATAATGCATCATGGAATAGGCAGAATTGTGTTGTTCCTAATGCTTCTGAAAACCTGAAAAATGAAGCCCACACACGCAAACCTAAGAATATAAATGAGCCTAAAATGTTTTGCATGAAGGAGTGAACCAAGATCTCTCTAGTGTCCCCAGTCTGATAACACACACTACTTTTTTATCTATTGTAGGACCTCACTCGCAAAACCATGATACATTTTGATAGTCGATGCTTTACATCAGGAAAAGTTTCTTCGCTTTCCTTTGCAGAGCACCCGACTGCCATGAGGGACAGAGAAAAGATTGCTAAGAGCTGGTTAAAAATGAGGACGGTCCCTGTACCAATTTGAAGCATGATTGCTGTAAACATTTCCTGAACATGTAATACCACATTTGATACCAGGTGAAATCAGGCAAAACCCTCCTTCCCTGTTTCAAAAAGAAGCCAAAATACAGAATCAAATCATGACCTTCATGCTATTTTGACAGGGTCAATTATTAATTATTAAGTAACAATTTTACATGTGGGTCTGTTTAAAATAGTCAAAACAGCATTAAACAGTGCTTGTTAGAATCTCTGTTAAAATACAAGAGTGAGTCAAAAATTATCCACACTCTGGTTACAGTCTAATAAAACTTCTGTTGGCTGCACTGTCATATCAACGCTTTCCGTTCAAAGCTACTGTCTACCCAGTCACTGCTGTGCAGGTGTGAACGTGATACATCAGTTCATTTGTAACTGCAAAGTGAACAAAAATCGATGTCTGTCTTGTGATTTGCACAAAACAAGAGCAGCGTGCAGCGATTCTTTTTTTTTTTTTTTTTACTCTCTCACTACAGCTGGTATTGTAGCTTTATGATAAGTTTCATTGGATGCTGGTTGATCAAAGCAGCATTATATACAGTGCTAAACCAGCATTTATTCAAGTAACAATAACAAACAAACAATAACAACAAACAAGAACCTAGTACACTGGGGCCTCAGTCCAATTTTTAAATCATGCACTTATATATAATAAAATATATAATAAAGGTGTAATAATCATTATTTCTTTATATGAAATATAGATCCCTATAGATAAGATTTCCTTACATTAAATCTTCTCTCTTTTTTATTTCTTTCTACATTGTAAAACATTTAAAAGCATGCAAAATCTCCTTGGATCAGTTGACATAATTGTTTCATCATGGTGCTTGGTAGGTTTTGCAAATGCACTTGACAATACTGTTCTTGCAAGAACTGCTCCAGAAGGGCATTCATATCTTAAAATATTGAGTGTTTTTAAATTAATTACATAATGCAATACGAGATATTTTGTAGTTCTGAAATCCCAAGTATTGCTATAGAATGTAAAAAATAAAACCACAAAAAAAAACAAAAAAAAAAACATTGAATTAGAAGGTGTCCAAACTTTGAACTGGTATGCTACATTACTAAAACAAACAAAAAAAAAGTGTGTCATTTGTTGTCAGTCTGACTTCACTGCTCTTCAAGCTTTAAGAACCTCACCGTAGATACATCTTTTTTGCTGCTGTCACTGAAGTGAGCCGTGCCCACCAGATAGACCACGCTGCCCTCTGGTGTAGTGAGCCGAGTCACTGTGTCGGGCAGTTCGGGGTTGGTCTGCCTCCGCTGAGCCCGCATCTGCCACAACACCTCGACCGCTTCCATGTCTGCTAGAGAGAGAAAGAGTAAGAATTATTAGAAAATTCCAGTACAGTTAAATATTTATTGCATATTTGTCCTAGACAAGTGAGCAACAATTTGTAGTTTGTAAAAATGTGTTAAGTAAAATAGTGAAAACCCACGTTCAAGTGAATAGCGTTGTTGTGCATCATCCTCTGATATACCAACAGATTCCTCCTGTGGAAAAGGAGAAAGTCCTTCAAGTCTACTAAAAAGGCGATCTCTACAGCAATTTTTGTTTGACACTAAGAGAAAGTATAATGGAAATATTTTGAGTAGAACAAGCCTAGTGATGTCCCTTTTCTGTGCCATATAAAGAGACATATCACAGATACCAAAGTATTGTCCTCTAATCGGAAACTAAAAGATCTGTTATGTATTAAACCGATATATGAGACGCTATTTGTTGGGTATTTTTGAGACTGAAATGGAAATCTCGGAATAAGCATAGCATAAAACTGTGAAACTGCATGAATCTGTGATTTGTATGGGATAGAAGTTAACAGTCAGTGGATGAAAAGCATTCTCTTCAGTGTATACTATTTTCATGAAAATATTTCACTTCTGTTTTGTGTGAAATCGTTAAGAATAGTATATAACCTGTTCTTACACACCCAAGGGTTTAGTCTTGACTCTTAATTGGGCGTGTTCTTCAAATAAATAAGAAAAAGTCAAAATTATTAGTGTCACAGTTTAGAAAAAAAGAGAGAAACTGGAAAAATAAAGGTTTGTAGCTCTAATCTCTTTATAATATTATGTAAGTAGTAAAATAAACAAATATAAAACTTATGTTAACTTATCTTGCTGTGTTGCTATCTTACATAACATTGAATATAATTTCACATTTCTTTTCATTATTTCACATTAGCAAAGTTAAAGCAAAAGTTAAAGCTGTGCAATCAGGCAAAATAGTCTGAAGTCCTGGATGGCACGTAGATGGACCAAAACACCAAAATAAATAAATTGCTGCAGACTGATTTGCCCGATAGCACAGCTTTAACTTTTTACCTCGCTTTGATAACATTAAATTACTTCCCATACTGGAGATATATCCATAATTTCTGTAACAGTTACTTAAGGGGTCGTGGCTCGATGCCGGGTCATCATTCACACAGTACATACAGCATTTATATGGTAAAGTTTGTGCTTTCTCACTTTGTGCAGGGTGTCATCCACTTTCTGTATGTGACTTGGTATAGAGTTGTACATGTCAATGTTTATTTTGTTTTGTTGTTTGTTTTTACAAGGATTGTGCACAGGCATTGTTGTACAGTATATGGGCAGTGCCTGGGGCTTCTGGCCAGTAGTTGGTCTGAAGCCTCCGTCTCTGATAATATTGACATGTTCTTTTTATATACTGTATATTAATTTCTCTGATGTTTGTTTTGATGTAAAAGCCCAACCAGGGACGGGGGGGGGGGGGGGGTTGCAAATTAGCCTTGTGCTATATGCACCATGGCATCGGTCTCTTGTGTGCAACAATGCTTAGACAGATAGATAGAAATACACTGATCAGCATTATGACTTGAGTGACTTTGACAAGGGACAAATTGTGATGGCTTAGAGGACTGTGTCAGAGAAACTCCAAAATTGTAGCTCATGTGGGATTTTCCTGGTCTCCAGTGGTCAGGACATACCAAATTATGTCCAAGTAAGCAAAATTAGTTAACTGGCAACTGGGTCATGGGTGGCAAAGGCTCAAAAATGCAAATGGGGAGTGAAGGCTGGCCCGTGTAGACTGATCCAATAGAGGTGCTAGTGTAGATTAAATTGAGGTAAGGGTTAATACTGGTTGTGATACACTGTGTGTTCTGATACCTTTCTATCACTCTTAATATGGTGGCACTCAATATTAGGAAGGTGGTCATAATATTATGGCTGATCTACTATAGAATATACAGAAATATTCTGTATATCTAGAGAAACATGAGGGGAGTTCAAGTCGCTTGAATGAGGGTGTAAAACCAATTGTAGCCCCTAAAAAATTTTTAAAATAACCACACAGACACAAACAACCCCCCCCCCCCCCCCAAACGTCTTACCTCTGAATTATTGTCCTGGTCCATAGGGTGACGTCAATTAAAAGAAATAAATAAAAATCCTCAGTTATCTAACAACAACAACAAGTCAACATGTTAAAAAGCATGTCTGAATAATATATTTATGAATATTTTCTGAGCAACAGGGTGCATTAACAGCACACAGCTCTAACAGGGTCTATGATAAACCTACCATCTGGATCCCAGGACCACGTACACGTTTCGCCACTGGCTAAATCACAAATCACTTCCTGTTGCCGGTCAGGTGCGCTATCTAGTGTGCAAGAACTATTATGTCGTGCACTATGTAGTATAGTTAATAAGGGGATACTAGAGTCATTTGATATCCATGGATGTCTTGTGTATGAGAGTTTTAATCTAGGTAACGCGTAAAAAAAAAAAAATCGGCGATCTTTTTTTTTTTCTTGCAGCACATCCAAAATGTCTAATCACATTCACCTGTTTGGGCTGTTAAAGCCCCCAAAATTTGCATTTTGTTGTTAGCTAACGTCAGCTATAACAGCCCTGTGACAAATTGCATCGTAACAGTGAAGCTGAGAATGAACACAAATAACTTACCTAATAAGCAAACGTAAAAAATACAAGAGGATATTTTGCTGATATTCGGCTTCCTGGCTGTACTTTAGCTTTCATAATCAGAAAGAACAGACTCTTAGCTTTAGCTAACTAACTAGGCTAGCTAGATAGCATTTGTGTGATCAAGCTAACTTGAAAGCTCAGTCCACTCCAAGTCACCCTGACCTCTTGGTTAGTTTTAAGGGTATTCACACGAGTTTATCCTAATTTATAACTGTCAGTGTGCTGTCCGGTCCAAACACCCTGTTTTTTTGGGGGGGAAGATAATCAAACTAGCATGCTGACTTAGCAGCTATGAAGAGGCTAGTTATCAGGCTTTAGCTAAATCAGACCACCTCAGTTTGAGTTTATGCAAAGTTTTTTTTATATATATATTCGCGTAATTCAATAATTATAATATCACAAACCAAGGAACTTTTAAAAATAATCTATGTAACTTGTCAATAATCTGAATAAAGCCACAAAAATGGAGAAACGACAAAACTTACGACAGACAGGTCTCAGGTTCCGCCCATTGAAGATTTCTGGGTATTGTAGTGTTCATAAGTCAGAGTTACTAAATGATTTAGAGAAGAACATTTACATCAACCTCTAGCTACACTGCCAGTCAAACGCTTGGACACATCCTCGTATTCCATGTTCCTGATGTTTGTTTCTTTCTATGCTGAATGCATCCAAAATATACAATAATCCTTTTGAACAGTATAAATGAACAGATGACTCTGCTACATAAGCTCTGTAAAGCCTTCATAAGCTCTCTAATCTGAGGTGTTAAATGTGACGCTAAATGAACTTCTCCTCTACAGCAGATGTACTGTAAGATTTGGTCTTGATTTCCTGGGACGGTCTTTATCATGACGCTTGATGGGTTTTGCAAATGCACTTGACAATAGTCTTTTTACAAGAACTATTCCGGAACCGCTGACCTTTATGTCTCAAAATAACAAGTGACTTTCGTTATTGTTACTTAGTTAGAAGGGTGAGGGTGAGTCAAAAATGAAGTTAATGTAATTAACTTTTAGAAAAGGCCATTTTTTGACAAGCTTTCATATTTCCTTATTCAATTTTTTTTAAGCTGACCTTTCTTTGGCTACGGATGCACTGATGTGTTCACTTCTTCATCAGAAGTGAATCTGCTTTCAGGGGACCAAACAGGTGAAAATCCAGTGGAGCAAGATTAGGCCTACAGAGTGGATGCTTTTCCCACCTCAAAACAAAGTTTTTGCAGAGTGTCAACAGTGTGGGCAGAAGTGTGCAGACGTGCAGTGTCATGCAAGATGACAAAGCCCTTGGATAGCAGTCCGCTGTGTTTAATCCAAGGTTTAGGCTTCGGCTCTTTTCACTGTAACAAGTATTGCTGATTGTTGAATCTTTTTCCTGGTAATGTTCCAATACTGGCCCTTGAGAACCCTGAAAACCACAAGCATCAATTTTCCAGCTAACTGAGCAGCTAGTAACTTTCAAACAGAAATGGAAAATGTATTAACTGGATGGACTGACTAATCCTCTTACTTACAATAGCAGCTGGTAGCCTGTAATGTCTGATGATACAAGTGAAGGTATGTGATGATGCTAGAGATAAAGTATGGAATCATTATATTTTGCTTAAATAGTCCTTATATTGATCAGCCATAGCATTAAAACCTTAAGCCCAATATTGTGTAGGTTTTCCTTTGCCACCAAAATAGACTTTTAAAGGTGTGCTATAGTATCTGGCACCAAGTTGCAGGGTGGGACCTTCATGAATTCAACTTGTTTGTCCAGCAGATCCCATATGCTCAGTCGGACTGAGATCTGGTGAATTTGGTTGCCAGATGAACATACTTGAACTCCTTGCCTGCTAATCCTCAGATTCTGATAGCTTTCATAGCCAGCATTCCCTTTTTATTTAATGAATGTTGGCTTTTCTGTGAAATCGTACCAGACAGACTTGCCTTGAATCCCCACAGGTATAGATGGGCCTTGGGTGCCTGTGATCCTTTCACTACATTACTGGTATATAATTGATCATCGAAATTAGCATAATGTGGTGTTAATGTTTTGTTATAACGATTGGTGTATATGCAGTTACTGCTCAAAAGTGACACATAGAATCAGCTCCACTATTGTTGTGCTATCCTAATCACCCAAATAAGCATTTGGCACCATCATAAAATATGCCAGGGGAGTCAAACCCAAAATCCACCCCTAGCTACATCTCTAAATCTCTTCCCAGGACCCAGCAAAAAAAAAAAAATTCATGAGATTGGGTAGAATTTATACAAAAGGTAACATATGGGTGTTTTGAACACAGTTGGATGTTTGTGCATCTCTGTGCCATGCATTTATTGTTGGGTTTTGTGTGGATAAAATGGAGATCTCTTATATAGCGGTTATGTATAGTGACTATTATTGTAATTTAATAATTAAAATAATGTGTATAAACCATAATGAATGAGGAATGAGTGGTTCTGTCAATTTCTAAAATAATTTCTGAAAATTGTAGCATTCATACAACCATTGCAATGTTTGGCATAAGAAACCTTTTAACCTTACCTTTAATGTGTTCTTGTTGTCTTGAAATTCATTACTACAACAGTTTTTTTCTTCTTCTGAAGAGGGGAGGGGGGGTTTAGAGAGAGCTGATTGGCCGAGCTCTACAACCAATCATGTTCATCTGTCAGCTCACGCAATGATATATAAATATATATAATGGGACAATACTATAGAATTGCATGGAATTCACCAGAGCTGCACATGCTGTTGCTGTGATCCCCTTCCACTCCTCCATAATGATACAGTAAAAATTAGACAGAAGGACAGAGAACAAGTGTGTGAATCTATGGATGTGGGAGTGTAATAATTTGCCAGTAATAATGCAGGCATTAGATTATATATTCAATTTAAATCCTCCCATCTCATTGCACATGCAGAATTAAAATAAGGTGAATGTTTACACTATACAATCCTGTAGCATTGGTTGGTTAGACCCACACGAAATAATCAAAAGTCAGTCATGTTTGGTAAATTTTTTTTATTATTATTTTCTTTTAAAGTGTTAAATCTGCGACTACAGAGCTACATTCTGAACAACTTCCAGTGATAAGTAGTTCAATCAAATTTTAATAATTTGATCCAAGTAATCTCTATCTACACTAATCTAATTAGTGTAAGTAGAGTAAAAGTACCACAGAGCTGTCAGGAAAAGAAAAAAAATCATCCTTTAAACTACAGTTTATACTGTAAATGCAGTTGAGTGTGTATGTGGGATAAATGATTATCGATCATATATCTGTAACTGAATATGATTAACATATCATGCAGCATATGTTTCATTTTAACTTGCTGTAGCTTCTAATATTACCAGCTTAAAAATTGGCAACCTACTTGCTCAACAGCAAAACTGAGTATCTCTAGGATCCATAGGTGCAATATGAGGATATGACATTCAGGTGGACTTCGCCCAATACAAGTCAGGTCCATAAATAATTGGACATTGAAAAATATATTGCTATTTTAGCTAATATGGAAATAAAACAAAAATAATATGAGCTTAACAGGAATATAAAGCATATACAATTTAAGAGTATTTATATCAAAATTGTGTGAACAGTGTAGTATTACAGGACAGTGACACAAGATAATTGGACAATTCATGTTCCATGGCCGAATGCATGTTATTTCCTCATTACTTCACTTATACAATTAAGCAGATTCAAAGTCGATTGGAATGATGATGATGTTGTTAACTTTCGAAATGAAATCCAAAGGGCTGTCCCTGCTCGTGAAGCAAAAATAAAAGAAAGATTATTTCTCTAATAAAGAGAAACCACTTCACAACAGGGCTACAACTCTAAAAGATGTGACAAAGACCAACGTGGAACAAAATGCTGGTAAAGAACAGTAGAATGTAGGAAAACTGCTCATGTCCCAACACATACCTCCTCATTTTTTTTGTAAGGGGTGTCTATGGCTGCAAGTAGAAGTATTTTCAAAACATTTATTAAAAATGTGACTGCTAACAAAGACAGGATATTTTTAAAGTTAATACTGTACCATTCAGCAGACTCTCCTATCCAGAGCGACTTACTTTTTTTTATTTTTATATCTCACTAAACTGAGCAGTTGTGGGTTAAGGGCCTTGCACAGGGGCCCAACAGTCGCACCTTGGTGGTGGAGTTTGAACCTGGGACCTTCCAATTAGTAGTCCAACACCTTAATCAGTGAGCTACCCCTGCCCCTATATGGGGTGATATTGTCAAGAAGAAAGGCAAGGAAGTTGAATGTTTTGCAATGGCCAAGCGACTTGAATCTAACTGAAAGCACTTCACTCGATAATGGCAAAACAGCCCAAAGACAAGCATGAAGGATGAAAGAGATGAAACCCAGTGACTGATGATGTCTATGGGTTCCAGCCTTCTGGCAGTCATTGACCACCTAGAATTTGCAACCAAATATTTAAAAAGCCCATTTACTTTATGATTATGAGGATGTGTAAATACTACACCGTTCACCTGATTTTGATGTAAGTAACCTTTCATAACTCAAAGTCTGTAATGTAATCTCATATTCATGATTTAGTCCAAACGCCTACAGTATACAGTATACTGTACAGTATAAGGTAATAACTTACCTATGTCCAAATATTTATGGACCTGGCAATATTTCATAAACAGTACTAAGAGTCTAATATTTCTCACTCAGCAGTGTGTTTTTGACATTTTTTTTTTTGGTTGGATAAACATTTAAAACAAAGAATATGCTGAATGGATGTCCATGTACTGACTGCTCATGAGGGATTGGCAGCTTGATTTTCGTAAATCTTTGATTAGCTATACTAAGTACAACATTTTAACATTACATGGTGTCTTATATTTTTCAGACAACATTTAAACAGTTAATAGGAATACAGAATAAAAGTGTCTCTGTGCGTTTTGGTAACATGGAGTTTTTGCCAGAGTTGCAGTTAAAATGTTGCACTGGCCCTGTAGAAATGCTAGAGCGAGGTGTAACTGGTAATTACAGATGTGCTTTATAATGTAGTGGCTCACGTAGACAAAAGGTGAATATTTTGTTTGTTTTTTTAATCCAGGAAATGGGTCGTGTGTCAGAGAAAGAGGTGAATCAGTGGATTTCAGATGCGTCAATGCAGCATTTATCTGTAAAGGTAATGGCGTTCTTAATGAATGGTCAGCTGGTGCTTTTGCTGGAGGGACTGCAGTTTTACAGTACAACTCCAGGCATTTTTCTTAAAATTAATGGCCAGGTATTTAAATAACTATATTAGATCACATAAAGATGCAGTATTTGCTGTTGTGTAATAGTACCCATTTCTTAAAATGAATTAATTTGATGATACTGAGAACATTCACAATTTCGACCTGATCTTATGAACCACACTATGACAAAAACCAGTCCTCAATCCTTAGGTTGAAGAATCACATGATTTAAATAATGCGACATATATCTGTGTGTTTTGTATATACAGGATGGATATTTTAAATATGCATATTATTGCAACAAGGGTTGTGTGCATTTGCATAATTTAAGGATAAATATGCGATATTGCATTGGATACCTGCTGAAATCCACAGAACAATCTATAAATAGGATAAGTTATGTTTGATGTAAGACGTGAACACAGAGGTGTATAAAGCACAAAATATTTCTCATCATTATGTTTTATGATAATCGATGGACCCGGGTCCTTAGCTTTGGAATGTTACAGGAAAACATTCCATTCAAGTAAGCACCTGTGTTTGCACTTAGTCAGAGAAATGACCTCCTATTCTTGTGTGATATGTTTCATTGTAATCGGTTTTCTACTTGCAAAGAAATATGTTTTCTAAGTAACTGTAAGTGCAATCATGTCACTTCGCTGCCCCACTACCTGGTCGACAGTACAAAATCTCTGACCTCGTTGTTTTCCACCTAAAGCACAGTAGGTGATAAAGTGTGGCTTCTGCTTCAGGTGAGGTGGTTAGAAAGAATTTACCCTTCTCTGGCTTGGTGCTAAGGTTAAACGATGAGAGGTGTGAATATGTGCTTGTCTTTTTGTGTGCTCCATCAGCACTCTCCAGCAGCGATGAGCTCGCCAGGTCTTTCTACCAATTTGTCCCTGTGGCCTTGCTCCTCTTCCTCCTCCTCATAAAGAGTGTGGTGGATGCTGAGCAGAGGATGTGAAGGGTTACAGCTGTAGGATGCAGGCTGACTCACAGGCTCTGGGTTTGCTTTGAGAGGCTCGTTGGTTTTCGGTGATTCAGAAGGAAGCAAACTAGATGTTACTCCATTCATAAACGAGGTGGTAGACAAGGTCACAGTGGAAAATGCGCTGGTGGTGGTTTGAGGAGGAGGGTCATTCTTTTCTGAAGAGTTTAAGAAGGATGTAAAGAAAAAACAAAGATTAATATTAGATTTAAACATACTTAACTCTAGTGCTAAACTAAGTCTGTAACTGCATCTCTGACAATAGTTTCACATGCAAGGTTCATAATGAACTCATTCAAAGGAACTAACTTGGAACTATAAACAAATTTTAAGGAATATTGTAATATTTTTAAATGAATAACTATAAGTATTGAAAACTGTCAGCATTGGCAAATTTCTCCGGTATAATAGTAATAACAGTTATTTTTTAATAGTTATTTTCGAACCGTTTTTTATCCTTTAAATAATTCCATATGTAAACCCGAATAAGTTGGCAAAACTTATTTATTTAGTAAAGTTATTTAGTTACATAAAATTTTTTAAGTAATGTCATTTCCAATTTTACGTAAACAGAACTATCAGTTTTTGAGTTTGTTGTACTTATTCATATTAATCGTTCTTTACTTGCATTATTGAGTGGCCTAACTCATACTATTTAATAGCAATTATAATTTTTTTAGATGTTGCAAATCAAATAAATTGTTGTTGGTCTTTCAGCTTTACAGCAGACAATCCGGTCCACACACAAGCTTGGCACAGGTTTTACACCAGGTGCCCTTCCTGACACAACCCTCCCATTTTATCTGGGTTTGGGACAGGCACTTAATCCAGTTGTTGGGAATTGAACCCGGGCCTTTCGCATGGCAGGTGAAACACCTACCACTGAGCCACCAGTGCCCTATTGCCATGATGACGTCAGACACAAAATCGCTAGTCTGAAAGATTTTAAGTTGATGGAACTTTAAGGTGACAGTTACTGTTACTTAAGTACTTACAGTTACTTAAAATATCAAATTTGTTCAGCTAACTTGAAAAGTGTAATTTCTACAAACTTATAAATACCAAAAAGTTCTAGATACTCATCAGATCTATTACTTTGAACTAATTGTAATTATTTAAGTTAACAGTACTCAATATGTTTAATTACTTTGAGCATTAGGGTTTACAGTGTAGTTAAACCTTGTACTGCAAGCATAATTTGTTCCGGAAGCATGCTTGTATGTCAAAGCGAATTTCCCCCATAAGAAATAATGGAAACTCCGATGATATTTAAAAAAAATTAAGACAAAATATAAAGTAAAAAATAAAACAAATTAATTTTTGAAAAGAATCATGCCAGAAGTAAGACAAGAGAAGGGAGGAGGAAGGGGGCTACTGCGAAGGATGACTTTGACACACGCATTCATGCCCACACAAACACACACACACACACACACACACACACACACACACACACACATTCCATACACTAACGAAACCACTGCTCTGACGGCAAACTTCTTTAACAATAACCTCTCTAATGACACTTGCTTTTTCCTCCTTTTAAGGATTCCGCAGAAATGTGACATTGCACTGTGACAATGTTATACTAAACAGTACACGTGCACAGATGTGCATGGGAGACAACTACCCACAATACCACAGTGTGAGAGAAAAAAGAATCATTGGGGGAAAAAAGGCTCAGTTGTGATCACATGACTCTCGGGAGACAAAGCCTGCGTACTACACGTATTTCAAGACATCGCTCGTTTATCAAGTTAAAATTAATTTTAAAAAATTGCCTTTTTGCAAAATGCTTGCAGACTAAGTTACACGCAATCCAAGGTTCCACTGTATTTATATCCTTACATAATAAATAAAATGATTACCTGTGACCGTTGAGGAGACATGGACTACAGTGTGTGTGCCTTCTATGTAAGTAGTGTCCAGAGGATGGTCAGTAGCTGGCGGTTGTGGATTATTCGTTTCCGATTTAGGCTTCTGAGTGGTCACCATGTATGGATGGACATCCAGGGAGAAATTCCGAGTGTGCTTTTTATCTGTCCCATTGTTGTTTTCTGTAGTTTTCAGTTTTAAGGAGTTAAGAAAAAAACAAAGATCAAGTCAGTTCATTTATAATACAGTTTGAGTTACGCATCAAGAAGTTTTAAGGGATCTACATTTACTGTTATGTGGAACCCTACAAGAGTGTTTCCATAAAATAAAAGAGTAAACTCTAGAAAGGTATAACCTTTCAACAGTGTTTCCCTGTTCTATACCTTAACCTAATCCAGAATGTGTTATTAATATAATTTAAAAATGCATTATTAAAAACATTCAAGTATTAGGCATATGTTTTATTTCAAAGAATGTTCATTCACACTATTCAAAATGGTTAAGAACATTGCAGGAACATCATTTTAAAAACAGCTTAACCTGCTCAAAAACTTTTCGATATTTATTGAATGTAAGGTCATTAAAGATTCAGGTCTTGTGTAGCTAATGATATTATATTTATTTTATTAAAATACATGAAGTTTGTAATACATGAGAAGCTCAAGTCAAACCAGGACTTTTGACTGGGATAGCAAAACACCTTTTTAAGTGCTTGGATGCCATCAAAGTAGAAGGATTTCTGAGTATGTTGGAGCCATCATCGAGCTGTCTGCTTCACGTCTGAAACGCTGGCCTCCCATTAATGGCCCAACGAAGCTCTCTTAACAGCCCAGACGTGAGGAAATCACTTAGAGCAAGGTCAGGATTCTATGGGGATGTGGCAATAACTCCCAGCCGAGTTCAGGTAATGTGCAAGTGATGTTGGTGAATGATTGTCTGCACAGTTCCCACAGATGCTTCTCTCCGGCACAACTTTTAAAGGATCAGGCGGTCCACTCACTGAACATTCACGGGAACAACTGCAGTGAGCTCCGAGCCACCTCGGCCAGGATCATCACTTATGGACATATAGCCATCTTTAAATCATTTGCACCGTTCACATGTTTTACTGTAGCTGAAAGTCATATGTAAATGTCAATTGGTTTTATGCCTCATTCACAATAAATGTCATTAAAAGTCCCAGTTTGTTGTACTTAATTGTACTTAATTAGTTTAACCAAAACATGGCAAATTTTGCCATTTCTATTTTTTTACTCAGCATACATAATTTGAAAAGTGGAAATTATGCCCTTAATTTAAATATTTTTTGAGTGTTTCCTGAAGTGAAATGTTTCGGTTTTCCATGTATCTCAGTCATGAGTAAAGAAAAAAAAGATTACCTCTAAAAACAAAAAACGAGAAAATAGCACTTTGATCATTTCAGGAAGACAGTCGAAGAAACATTTCCACATCTTTTGATGAAACGTTGGTAGAACTTGAGGTTTTCAGGATTTAGCCAAAGCCATGTTTTCCAGGCCAACTCACATATATTAAATACAATATTACATTAAAACCCCAAACAGGAACGGTTTGCATTGCAAGATTAGAAATTGATCTGTCATCAATTTTCTTTCCTTTGGATTAATAAATACTTGAAAACAATCATTATTATAATCATGCTCCTACCTTGTGTTGTGTAATTGTTGTGATTTACCTCTAGGAGGATGCTGTGTGCTCTTGGTGTCCAGTAGAGGAGCAATGATGGTATCTGCTACAGTTTTCCTCCGCACAGGTTTAGGTTTTTCTGCTTTTATACTGTTCTCCAATCGAGTCAATGTTAGAGGTTCCTGAATAATCATTAAAAAAAGAATAATTTGACTTTAAATATTGAATGAGAATATTTAGCAGACAGTTTACCTACAGTATAAGAGTCAGTGCAGAAATATTGATATTGGTTTAGAAAGATATTCAGTGAGACCTGGATAAATAAAAAATATTCTAGCATGATTTTTCAACTGAGCTTATGCATTATAATGACTAACCAAAGTGCTGCACTGTGCTCTCAGTGCAAATTGCTCTGAGATTTAAATTGCAAATTAAGACGGAGCATTAATATTAAAATAATATCTGCACGATAGGGAGGTGATACAGTGTGTTTGTAATATGTTTTTTTTTCTGGAACAGTTGGAAAGAAAATAGATGTATCCAGTGTAACACGTGCAATACTGTCTTCCTGATTGCATAATTAAATGAGTATGGTCAGAGGCATGCTTTGACAAGGAATAAACAGAACCATGTGAGCATACTTTAAACGACTGAGGCAGAGGATTCGATGTAGGGATCCACTTCATCTTTTTCCGTGGTCTTTTGATGACTGTCTCTACTCCCATTTCTCCAACTCCCAGTACAGATGGATCCAGGCTGGGGTCAATTGTCTGAATCCCAGAGTCTCTAACAGTGGGTGTGGCATCATGGTTAGACTGAGCTAATGCCGCCAATAACTGCCGCACTACATTGTCGTACATAAGGTCACTCTCATTAGTTATAAAATCCAGCCTGTTTAGAGACTTGATGTGGTCCCTGTTTTCGTTACAGAACATGGCCAGGATGTTTATATCGCAAAACTGAGACTTCTGCCAGCGCCGCCGGGTCTTGATGCCGACTTTGTGCAACTTGTCGAAAACGAAGTTGGATTTGCGGACCACGAATAGGTGCAGTAGATTGACTAGAATGATAAGGTTAACGCTGCAGAGCAGTGCAATGTCTACAGCAGCCATAATGCGCTGGAGCTGCACAGCTGGCAGCTTGCAGTTCACACTGAGGCGCAGCTCAGGGATGCTGCTGATGTCAGGTGGCTCACCCAGCATGCACGTGAACTCATTTTGCCGCTGCCGAGCATAGTATGCGCTCAGGTAGGAGATGGGAATGGAACTGAGACAGATGATGGCTAAATGCCTGGCTAGATAAAGCTTGGCTAAAAAGTTACTTTGCCCTCGTCGCTCAAGATATTTTTCGAAAAGGTTCTGCTCTGGGCTTTTCTCCTTCTCTGCATTCTCAATGATCTCCCGCCGTTCACGCTCACTGATCCCAGGCCCTTTGGACTGGATCTGCTTCTCGATCTTGGGTGCTCTGCCCTCAGCTGCACGATGGTAGCAATTGTCAATCTCTTGGAGTAGAAAGTTGAGTTCAGAGGTAAGGCGTGTGGATGCGAGGAACTCCCAGCTAAGAGCTGGGATGTACATGATACCAGCGAACGCTAGCAAAGCATAGGGCAGAAACTTGTGCTCGAACAGAGATGGTCGGAGCTCAGGCTCAACCCCAGGAATAGCATCACGTAGCTCTGTCCAGCAGTAACCTCTGGCATAGAGGGCTTGGTCACGTGTGAAATTGTGCGGCGTGTAACAGTATATTGACTCCTCTGAAACAGAATGATATGAAAAAAAAAAGCCATTAGAAGCAGCTTTTATAAAGGTATCCTATAACAAGATAATTCATATGTCTGGCAAAGATCTCTCCAAACAAAATTACCCTGCATGAGCTTGAGAACCATCTTCCTGAAAATCATCTATCAGTTTCACATACTTAAATTGTTCTGCAGGTAATCTGACAGCAAAGGAGCTAGTCCTGCCACTAGGAATACTAGCAGTTCTGATGTAATAGAAGTGAAATGATTTGTACATCACCAACAAACATTATTTCCTGCAGGTGCAAGTGAATACAGTATATGGCTCCTGAATGGTGAATGGGTTGTTTGGGTTTAAGTAGGATGATTGCAAGGGCCCCTGAGTATACCATGGCAAGTGGAAACTGGTACTTCATCAAGGTTGGGGACCCAGAATATTAGGTTTTCAAGTGGCGCCCCTGATTGGAGATATCCACAGAACATTTCAATCTTTGTAATTAGAGAAGCCATTTTATTCCTATTATTATAATTATTAAATGCTATTACTAAGGGCTATTCAGATTATTTTGCCTGGTCCAACGATGCTCTTCTTATGCCTCTGAGCTACCTCACAGCAGGTTTCTACTGCTATGCAGTCAAACTGACTCAGCATTTACTTTAAAGTCACCATTTTTTTCTGTGTTCTTCCTTACTCTTTACACACTCTCTCGCTCCCACTATTTTACCCGACCACATTGTGTGATCTCTTCGCTGATTTCTAACACTCGAAAACAAGCACTGCACACTTAAACCCTGTAGTGCTGGCCAGCATGTGCCTGATTCAGGCAAAACATAATAAAGCTATAAATAGTAGTGTGATTAAAAATGATATTATTTTTAACGCCACATTTAATTTAGGGACAGAGTAATACTGTACTTACCAAACTGAGTGATTCATTTGGTGTAAGCATGTAAAAATGTACTTCAGTTTAGTCTGTAAGAAGTGCATTATGTGTTTGCAGGTCAGAATGTACTTGGGTTGTAACAAAATAACACTATCACAGTATCTTTATCTCCAAATATCCACTGATAAGGAGGAACATGTTCACATTACACAATTTGTACCGACTGCACTACCAGTAAAACGAAATTGGACTCATCAAAATTTGCCAAACTTGTATATTTCAAGGACAACATTCTCTTCTTTTCTCAAGTCTTTTCTTGTATTCTTGTGTATACAGTTTTTTTTTTTTTTTTGCATTTTATAACTGTATTTTGCACTACCACATGAGCAGACCTTGTGGTATAGCCCGCGTGCACAGGCTGCAACAAAGAAGAAAAGCCCACATTGTGTTCTCCTCTGCAATGTTTATCATTGTGCATACTTATTTTTTCTTTGTATACTACTACTGCATTACGTAGTCTATTCTGTGTCCTACTATATGCATTAATTTATTGTATCTTTACATCTACTTCATAATGTTTTGCACAATTATGAATATATGAAACTAATTCATAACTGATAACTAATTCATGGTATATACCATGATTATATAAAGGTATGAGCAGTTAGTATGAAGGCTTTGATGGTAACAGACACATCTCAATAAATATACAATTTAATTAAAGAATCTCCTTTGAACAATAGTTGATATTAATGAATAGAGATGTGTCTGCTACAATCAAAGGCTTCATACCAACTGTGAGTAACTTGGTCTGCAAGCGTTTTGCAAGACAAGCAAAACTTTTAAAGAAACACTTTGTCTGCCAAGTGTCACATGATCACAACTAAGCCAGTGGTTCTTCTCTCGTGTGCGATACGGGATTATGGGTAATTGCTCAGTCTCAGTGCACGTGCATCATTCGTATAGTCAACATCCCGTGTGTGTACTGTTTATTATAACATTGTGACTAGGGAGGAAGAGCGGGAGCTTCTACACAGTAGCCCCCTCCCTCCTCTTGTTGTACTTCAGCTTCATACACACGGAAACACTGCTCTGTTGGGATTCGTAACGTGGTAACGTGCAGGCTAATTTGTATTATTTTTACTTTATATTTTGGATTAATTATTTTTATATTAATATTTTTGGGCTTTGGAATGAATCATCTGAGTTTCCATTATTTCGTATGGGGAAATTCTTCTTGATATATGAGTTTTTTTTATATATACAAAAGCACACTTCTGGAACGAATTGTTCTCACAATCCAATATTTAACTTTATGGCTTACAGCTAATGAAAATTTTAAGAAAATTCTCAAAAATTTTTTAATATTTTGATCAAGTTCAATATTGGAGACTCATGGTGTCACACTCTAATCAGCCAATTAACTCAAAAAACCTGCAAATGTTTCCTGAGTCTTTAAATGGTCTCTCTGTCTGGTTCAGTAGGCTACACAATCATGGGGAAGACTACTGACTTGACAAAGCTGTCTGTTCACAGAATGCTGTATCCAAGCACGTTAATGGAAAGTTGAATGGAAGGAAAAATTGGCCAACAGGGATAACCGCAGCTTTGAGAGGATTGTAAAACAAAGCCCATTAAAGAATTTGGCGAAGATTCACAAGGAGTGGACTGCAGATGGATCAATGCTTCAAGATCCACCATGCACAAATGTTTCAAGGGCATGGGCTACAACCATCGCATTCTTTGTGTCAAGCCACTCTTAAACCAGAGACAACGTCAGAGGCATCTTACCTGGGCAAAAAAGGACTGTTGCCAGTCGGACAAAGTCCTCTTTTCAGATAATTTTTTTCTTTAAAGTAAATTTTGCATTTAATTTGGATAGCAAGGTCCCAGAGTCTGGAGGAAGAGATGAGAGGCACAGAATCCAAGTTGCCTGAGGTCCAGTTTAAAGTTTGCAGTCAGTGGTGGTTTGGGAAGCCATGTCATCCGCTGGTGTTGGTTCACCCTGTTTTATCGGGTCCAAGGTCAGTGCAGCCATCTACTAGGAAGTTTTAGAGCACTTCATGCTTCCCCAGCTTAATGGAGGTGCTGATTTCATTATTTATTTATTTATTTATTATATATTTATATACAATTCTGGCTCACACTTCTTTAATTTTAGCAACATCATACAAATTTGTACTTGGTCTCAACTAGACATCATCACATGCCTGTAATATTTTTAATGAATTTAGTTGGTTCTACTTTTCAAAAGTAAAAAAAAAAATAGCTTAATTTGAACCATCATAACCCTAACCAAGTGGTCAATAAGGGCCTGGCAAATCCATCTGCTCTGTGCATTTTACTTTATGCGGTCTTTCTTTGTCCTGCCAGCTTCACATCTGACCACTCACTCTCACTCTTATGAAACAAAACAAAAAAAAATCCATTTTGGTTTAACAGCATCCCAGTCCAAATGTATCTGCATTCAAAAACACTTTGTGTACTATATATCAGTAACTCAGACTGACAAACAACATTTAACTGAGTTGTGCAGAAAACCTAAATGCAAAGCACCAACCTGCAAAGTTTCGTGTAAAGACCAGAGTGACTAGTAAGATGGGGATGATGACCGTTCCTATGGTGACAACTCGGTCAAAGGGCAGCTCCAGTTTGAGCTGCACCATGAGCCCAGCTAGTGCACCACCCTTCTCATCCTGTGTGGAACCAGGCATTATTAACTCCTTCAGCTTCTCTCCTGCAAGCAGAGCGGTGGCCATGTCTAAGTTCTGTTCAAAAAGGTTCTGCATCCGGCAACTGAAGTCCAGCTACAGCTTAATCCACGATGCACCTGGTTGAACAGTCGAACAGTTCACCCTATTAGTCAAATACCCTGCTCCTGATGCATGGTCAAGACTGTGCTTAATCCACGTAGAATGGCAGAAAATCCAGGTTGATTTTATGTTAGGTTTGCTAATACGCCTTCCTCATATTACACCTGTAAAAAAAAAAGACACACAGATTAAAATCATGGCCTTTAAAACTCTTCAAATCATAAAACTCTTTTTTACTGTTTATTTGTTTATTAATTTCAAATAACTGATTTAGTGGATCTAAGGACAATTAGGCATGAAGCAGGAATAAATCTTAAACTGAACACCAGTTCATTACAGTTATCAAGTACACACATGTATACAATGTAGGGCTAAATTAGAGTAGTCAATCCACCTACTGATTTTTTTTATGGTTTTGAGAAAGTACTGTAAGATAAAGGTGAAAATTTGAAACAGAAATAAGATTGGACCCAAAACTGTAAGCCGACAAAAAATACCTACTGCAGCCCCATGTTGTCTTTTAGGGTGTGATAAAATCATTTATTTAAAATTCTTTTAAGCTAAAATCATTTTAACTTTCTTTCTGTATGGATCAATGAATCATATCCTAAGTTCTGGGAAAAGAAGAAGGAAGATGACACAAAACTCTTAAGTTTTTGTACACCTTTTGTATATATTATTCTTTTACATATAATAATGGAATGTGGTTTAGGGTACCTGCTTATTAAGTCATCAAGACATCTTTAGTATCTTGGTCAGGGTCATGCAAGAATATACCATGGCCAATTTATATAGGTCTCTACTAAACCCCCTGCTTGTAAGGTACATTGTTGGAGATAGCATGAATGTGAATGTTAAAATAATTAATCTTACAGGTAATATAGGTTATATAAATGCCATTTGTAGATGTTACCAGTACAGAACCTCTCCCCAAATGGCCCGTCTGCCTTTTCTGACACGGATCTAATAATATTGTGCAAAGATGCTTTTTATTTGTAAGTAATTATTTTTATATTACTTATTACACTCATAATTACGTTACTCTGATGATAGGCAATAACTGTTTTAGTGATATACAGTTGGTTAAGCACTACTGTATAAAACTGAAATTGAAATAAGACTTTTTAATACATATTTTTTCCATGTATGTTTAAACATCAACTTTTACATAATCACTTTTACACCATTTAAAAAATACAAATGGTTACTATAATTTCCTAGCCTCTTTTGTTATATACAGTACTAAAACATTTAGCCTTTTATATTGCCCCATCCCCATGTTGCAATTGTTACAGGCAGTACATTATAATGACCATTGTCTGTTTTTTGTTTTTTTTATCTGCCTTATAGAAATTCGGTTTTCACAAGCAAGTATCTTTTAATATGGTTACTTCTTCGATGTCTCATTTTTTAACATAATCCATACATCATCTATACATGGTCGTGGGGGGCCTGACATAATGTCAGGTTAGCTTGTGTCAGCTAAATGTGTGTCTACTTTAAACTATCTTTTAAGATTTAATTTATTGTCACATGTACCTTGCATAGTGTTTTTTTCCCTGCATGTCCCAGTTAGTAAGCTCGGGTCAGAGCACAGGGTCAGCCAGGATTCAGCGTCCCTGGAGCAAATAGGATTAAAGGTTGAATGGCTCACCAGTGGTAGTTTGGTGGTGCTGGGGCTTGAACCTCTGACCTTCCCATCACTAACCCACAACCTTAACCATTTACTGTGTGTCACCACTGCACCACTTAAAATTACAGTTAAGTAAGCAGTATGTTTAAAAGCAATATGCATGCTTTATTCTTCAACTTACATTAAGGCTTATATCAAATAATTTAAGTTACACTGTATCAATTAGTTGGACTCAACTTATCTGAATACTTCCTTTCCAGACTCAAAACACTCCTGACTAGCACTCTACTGTTGAATATTTATTTTTGAAAGCTTGTCATTGGGTGTCCAAGGCTAAAGTGACTGCCATACTGTAACTCTAAACCACTAAATCAATAACTGCTTTGTCCTGCAGGATCACATTGGATCCAAGGTCTTTAAGTGGATCACTGGGCACAAGGCATGATGCGATCCATTAGGAACGATTGATATGTACAGTTTCCAAGAACAATTGCTCTCCCCTCCCCACTCCCCCACTGACCAGGGTTCATGAGATTGGCGCATGCTATGTGCATATGGTACATGCACACGGAGATTTCGGAAGAGGCTGACGGCACTGATGACATTGATTCTAAACAGAGATCTACTTCCATTCTCAGGTACGATTGGTTCAATATCTGATTCAATCCATGCCCACTTATGGTGTATCGCTCTCGAGACAAACTTTTCCAACAGACTTGGGCACAGCTCCCAAATGATGAACAACTATGTTCTTACTGATCAAAATGAACCAGACTTTGTGGTTTAGTGTTCTCATAAACGATTCCAGGACAGAGCACCTATTGGTATGTTTTAGAAAGTGGGAGAAAACCAGAGAACCCTGAGCAAACTTACCCAGACATTTGTGAGGAATGAACTGGCAACCCTAAGCTGCGAGAACACCATCTTTTATCTGTCCGCTGGTGTAAATCAATAGAATAACAGTGTAAGGACTTAACCCATTCTAAGTCAGAGGTTACATGCTACTCTCTGTCACACAAACGCACAATTAGGAAGTGCATTGCTGTGTTTTTAGGAATAACCGTAATAATAATAATAATAATAATAATAATAATAATAATAATAAAAGAAACCTTTTCCAAAAACTACTGAGCAACTCTTTATCAGAATTTTTAATTTTTTTTTTTTTTTTACATTAGGAAGCATTAGTATAGCGTTATTAAGCGTAATGTACCGCTTATTACTATGCTTGTTGTCGCAAATATTAATTAACTTAAAGTTGAGATGTTCAGAGCATTGCTAGAACATGTTTTTCTAGAACACAGTGCTCATGTGAAAGCCGGGAAGTGGAATGAGAATGATGAGCAGGTAGCGCGTACAGAACAGGAGCTGTCCGAACCCTGGTGCTGAACCGGACCGCACGGGACAGAATGTTTTCGCGTCACGATGTCCCCACGTTTATAACCGACACAGACTGAAGGCAAATTAAGCAGTATGATACCAGACCTCTAACCTCTCTATAATAATGTCACATCGGTGCCCTGGCGCTTGGCGTTTACCGGAAACACCTCAACGCAGAAAACACACCTGTCCACAAAGCACAGATGCAAAACACGGGATGTGAGCGGTCTTTCTGTTTTTACTTACCATTCCTGAGCATCTCTCGGAGAGTCAAGAGTTAATCTGCAGTGCGGGCGAGCAGTTCCAGCGTGTATCCGGGCACCGGTTTGTTCCGCCTTCTCCCGCCAATCTTTCACTCTTCCTCTCTCTTTGCTCATGTCTCCTCATCCTCACAAACTTCAAGGAGAGTCGCCTGGATCGCGCATTTGTATTTGTCTCTCCTTCTCGCACAACCTCAGCTTACCTGAGTTCACCAAAAATTACACGCTCGGTGACCTTCAGCAAAGACAATCCTTCCATAAATTTTGACACTCGACTCATTACAGGTTGCAGCCTATATTATAGCATATACGACAATTCTCCACAATTATAACACGCATGACAATCTCGTAAATATGCCTACTGTTACAGATACTGCTGAATCAGACTGTCGTCACTCTCTTAATTTAAGGGGAAGCTCAATTTTTAAAAAGCCGACAGTAATTATAAAGATGGATATCATCTGAAACCTGATATATCCCTATTAGGAGGGAGTTCATTTATCCCTAGACAAACGCCTTCTATCTGGATAATGTCATCCCCCTCCCAAACCAGTTTGTACCGGTTAGGGTGACGCGTATTACGACTGTTTCCAAATATAGATGCCACTACACCGCTGCAGCAGCTGGATTTCGCTTTTGAAGTAGCCATGTGCATCGAAACTGCGACTAATCCTTGCGATGACGATGAAATATAGGTTATAATCAGCATAAAAAAGAGCGATACATGCAATAATAATAATAATAATAATAACAATAATAATAATAATAATAATAATAATAATAATAATAATTGATGTTAGAAAAAAAATCAGTAGAATAAAAACAAACAAACAAACAAACAAAAAAACCCAACAACAATAGAATCCATGGTATACAAACTGGTATACACCAACCATTAAAATAAACTGAAAATAAAATATTGCACTAAATAATTATTCATGTAGCAAAATATTTAATTTAAGGGCAGAGTTTTTCACTCATAAGCTGAACAAAAATATATAATGCTAAATAATGGTTAAAATCTTTTTATTTTTCTTAAACCCATTAAATAGAATTAAGTACATTTTCAAACATAATTTATCTTGGTAAACTTGACATACTGTATCAATATGTAAAAGCTACACAAGGCCAGAAGCATCTACGTTAAGTGTGTCATCCTTGTGCTACGAAAACAGCTCTGACCTGGACTCAATAAAACCTTTGAAGGTGTACTGTGCTATCACAAACAAAGATGTTAGCAGCAAGTCCTTTGAGTTGTGAGGCAATGCTTTTAAAAATCAGACTTCTTTGACAAGAATCAGACTGGATATAAAATGTACACCTAAACATATTTGTCATGTTCCTGAAATAATTTTAGTACATTTTTGGTAGTAGAGAGTAAAGAGAGCACATTATCCTGCTGAAAGAGTCCATTTTTATTTGGGAATACCGTTGACAGTGTTGAGTGGAGGTGGTCTGCTACAGTAGTTCTCATGCATTATCTTCACATGTGGGATCTGACCAGATGGGCTAGCCTTTACTCCTCATGCACATCAGTGAGTCTCAGGTCCATGACTCTGATGCCATTTCACTGGTTGTGCTTTCTTCGATCATTTCTGGTAGGTAATACCCATTGCATATTGGGAACATCCATCAAGAACTTCCAGTGTGAAGACTCAATCATTTAGCCATCAAAAATTGGCCCTTGCCAAAGTGACTTAGATCCTTACACCTGACCATTTGTCCTGTTTCTAATACATCAACCTAAAGAACTTACTTCTCATTTGCTTTCTAACATATTCCACCACTTGACAGTTGCCATTGTAAAATATGCCAATGTTATTTACTTCATCTGTCAATTATTTTAATGCTATTGCTGATCAGTGTGTATGTTGTGCCAATTTACAAGATAAATCTAATTGTCACTATACAACAATTTCAGCCCACTAATTTAATAGGATGAGAGGCTTTTCTAGGAATACTTAGATTTATACCTACAATAGTGTGACTCAGCTTCGCCACTACAGTAGAGTTAATGTCATTCAGCAGACATGCTAAACAATAATTGACTTCAAATATGAGCTCTTGACAAAATGGAACTTTAATAAAACCTGGAAATACACATATTGAAAATGTGAGCTAGCTAGTCGGCTAGCTAGATTGCTATAAAGTAAGCATGGCTACTTCTGGACTGATTTCAGCCAATGAAAGATAAAAATTAAACAGACATTTAGTGCATATTGTATTTGAGATGTCACTTACTTTATGATATATACATGTTTTCATATATACATAATATTTCCAGGCAATATTTTACTGTACTAGGTTGTTGAGTTTTGAGGACAATTCAAATTGCTGTATTTGACTGCTGTCCTATGTTTTACATCCTAAATGTTTTAAGCTTAACCAACCAGGCAGTGTGAATTGCTTTCTCTGACCCCACCAATTTCATGAACTGATACTCATGCACCATTAGGAGGCGGCATAACAGTGTATAAAAGTAAATACTCTACCACTGTAGTAGTGTTAATGTTTTAAAACACAATCTTTCAATGTTCCTATTCCAATCTTTGTCTCCTGTTGAACTTTGATGGCAGTTTTTCTTTCTTCTTTCAAACCGGTGCCAGACTGAGCATGCACAATGTAGTTCATTGCTCTACCAGTAATCAGGCGTGTCCAGCCTGCACTAAAATCGGAGTGGATCTAAGTGCATGGGATATTTTGCCAAATGGATTCATTATTACAAGTTACGATCTCCAACAATTATTTGCAGGGTAGATGTGCTGCATAAAAGCAATCACGCTCGCAATTATGTGGTTATGCCGAATATTGGCACAGCTGTAATTAGCTACAGCACTTACCCTGCAGTCAAATGACAGCTGTGACAATATACAAACAGAACCAAACGCTTGCTCATGCACCACAGATATTGAACCCTGGGATTTTCTTGCATACAAAGAAATAAACTGATTTGAGGGATATTCTCTCACTTACTCACTCTCACTCATTCTCTATCTCACTTATCATGTACAGTGTTGCAGGAAGCCTGGAAGCTATCCCAGGAAACTAGGCGAGGTGCACCCTGAATGGGGTGAATTGAGGGAAATTATTATTTTTAAATGCAATATTATTTAATGTGTTTCTACATTGCCGGTGTGGTTTATAAGGTTGTGAAGTGATGTACTGTGTGACAAGATGTGATTTTAAATATGGGTAAGTTTAAGACATGACTGCTAAGTTTAAGATGGACAGGAGTTTACATATGCATGACATGAGTGGAACTATGACTTTTATGGTTGAGTTTTGATTTTATTTAAGAGAAGAGTCATAGATTCATTCATTCATTCATTTTCTGTCCTGCTTATCCTATATACAGGGTCACAGTAAGCCTGGAGCCTATCCCAGGAAACTTTGAGCATAACTACACCACTGTGGAGCCTTGTTATAGATTTATGTTATACAAAATATAATAAATGATTGATGTGACCAAAATTGCTGTTTTTTTTTTCTGTGCACAGCAAATTCCCCATCCGTGCATTAGCACTTACTGTACAGTGTTTATTCTGTATATGGCCTAGTGGATACAAATAAACAGATGAGCCAACTCTCTAAGCCGTTAAACACTGGGGATTCTGCTGTGTTGTGTCTTGTCTGGTAAGTGTTATTCATGATGTAAATGTGACACCTTAATAGTGCTTGTTTCAGGAAATCTGTTCTGGACATTGATAGAGTGGAGTTATTTTTGGTCCTTTAGAATTAATGCAGCACACTGAGTATGAAATGTAATAATAATAATGTGTAGAAATAAATTAAGGGCAGAGTTTCAGCTTTAATTCGACAGAGTTTCCATTTACATGAGTTAAATCACATAAAGTAATCAAACCCTTATTACATAGCTTTATTATTATTATTATTTTAATTATACAGAACTTGACATATTAAAATATGGTCATTAATATTAGTAACACTGACCTAACTCTATAATACACATTAACAGAAACTTGGATTGTCACTTTTTCCAGCATAAACCCAGGCCATTCTTCATAAATTAGTACAAACTGTAACTAAATTATAGCTAAGTGGCTCAAAGCGATTTTCCCTGCTTAATGTGATTAAAAATAACCCAATTAGGTGGTTTCCCAATACGTTTTTCATTTCTGTTCATGTAGATTGTCTGTCTCAGAGAAGACATGTTCCTCTTTCCCTGCCTACGGATTACATACAGTAAAAAATACCAAAAATCATTACACAGGCTGTTAATGATTGTTATACTGTAAATACTGTTAGTATGTACAGTGCATTAATTTGTCATAAAATGTGATAAATACAGTAATAACACAAACATTCTGATCTTTCATGTCTTTACAACAACCAAAAAAATCTCATAATGCTAGTGGAAAAGGTATGTGAATCCTTGAGTTGATAACCTCAAAAATGCTAACTGGAGTCAGGTGTTAGCATACCTTGAGTCTTGTTGAGAAAATATAGTATAGGTATAGTCAAAATGTTTCATGCATTGATGAAACTAAGATTGAACTATTTGGAAAGAACACGCAGCACTACATCTGACGTGTAAAAAAGGGCTCTGCATATCATCATGAAAACATCATCCCATTCGTAAAGTCTGGTGGAGAAAGCATCATGATTAGGGCCTGCTTTGCTGCATCCCGGCCTGGCCAGCTTGCAATCATAGAGGGGGAGATGAATTCCCAAGCGTATCAAAAAATTCTTCAGGATAATGTGAGAATGTCTGTACATCACCTGAAACTCTGTAGAAGTTGGGTGATGCAACAGGACAAGTCCTCAACAGAATGGCTTTAGAAACACAAAATCTGCCTTTTGGAGTGACCAAGTCAGAGCCCAGACCTCAGATAATAGAGATGCTTTGGAATGACTTGAAGAGAGTCATACACATAAGATGTCCAAAAAAAATGACAGAGCTGAAGCAGTTCTGTCAAAAAGAATTGGCTAAACTTCCTTTTGAATCATGTGCAATACAGGAGAAGCTTGGTTGAGGTTATTGCTGTCAAGGGGTGGGGTGGGTTGGGGGGGGGGGGGGAGTCAACCAGTTATTAATACTAGGGTTCACTTACTTTTTTTTAACTACCATTTTGAATGTTGAATAAGTGTGATAAATAAAGACATGAAAGATCAGATTTTTAAAAATTATTTTAAGCACATTATATTTGTTGATACCCGTGATCACATCACATTTTATGACAACTGAATGCAGAAATCCATGAAATTCCACTTTTTCTTACCACTATACTGTATGTTAAGCAAATAAAATGTTGAACTGTAAACGGTTCCATTTCCTATTTAGCAAATCTGACACAACCACAGGCATACTATTTTTATTTTATTTTTTTTAAAAAAGGGGAGAAAATGAAATGAAAAAATAAATGCTGGCTACAAGAAATTTGTACCATATACTGTACAGTTTAAAATCCCTAGCAGAAAATGCTTGAGTTGCATAGATGTGGCTAAGACTTATAGACATATTACATAAATGTAATAATTTGTTTCCTGAACGTGCACATATGATATAACAATTACTAGAACCAACGATTTAAATGCATTCCTTGACAGGGCAGTAGGACAGTAAGTTTACTCACATTCTAATATTGATCCAGCTTTAATATGTATACAGACAAAGCATGTGTACTGTGCCTGTGATTTTTTTTTACAGAAGGTGTTAAAGCCCACAAAATATTCTGCTGATTTTCCTCTTCTAAAAATCTTGTACTATTAGGATCATTTTATGTGACTGTTAAAAATGTATAAACTGTATATACATTTATACGTATATATATTTATACGTTTGTATTTTTAGCACAGAGAGTCTTGGGGCTATATGGCATTAAATCCCCTGACAAGCACACACATGATCACCTCCTCCTTCTGTTGGCGTTTCTCGTGCCATCCTCTAGTTTCCCATATTTGTGTACTCTCTGTTCTCACTTTTGATTCCTCCCCTCTCACCTCCTCTTGTCCTCCTCCACTCACATTTATTCCTCAGTCCTGTTTGTTCTTGTTGCTCCATGTGCCTGTGCTCACTGGGCCATTTGTACTACTACTGCCTTCCAGGCCTTCTCTTTGTCAAACTCTCGCAGTGTGCCATTGGATCCCTGTTGCTAGGAAAGAGGAAGACAGATGAGAGAGGATTTGTAATTTGCACATGACAAAATGTGGTATTTATGTGTCAATCACAATAGCTCCCAACACTGAGTGTTTTTTTTTTTTTTTTGTATTGCAACATTCACTTATGTTACGATGTAGAGTACTGGATATAAAGTTATGTTTTCACACTCCCTTTCCTTCAGGGAAGCATTGCACACTATGTGAACATTTATGCATGTGTGTGAGAGAGTAAAGAGAATTTACAGCGCTGTAAAAAAGTATTTGCCCCTTCCTGATTTTTTGGCATATTAGTCACATGATTGAAATCAACAAACATATTTACTTTAATATAACACAAAGAAAACTCAAGTAAACACAAAATGTTTAAATTTTTAAAATGATGATTTCATTTATTAAGGAGAAAAAAAATCTGTTTAAACCTGCCTGACCCTGCCTGGCCATATGTGAAAAAGTAATTGCCCCCACTGCCACCCCAAACCTATTAGCTTGGTTGTGCCACCCTTGGTGGTGACACCTGAAAACAAGTGCTTGCGATAGCTGACAATGAGCAAGACGCAACTGAAATTCAAGCAATATACATCTGGGATTAATAAAGTTCTTAGAATCTTGAGTCTTAAGTCTTTTACAACACTTTGGAGCAATTTTGGCCCACTCTTCTTTGCAGAATTTTTTTTATTTATTCTGCCACAGAGTTTCTGAGCATGAATGCTCTGTTTAATGTTCTGTTTAAGGTCACTGTTTTTTGTTGAGCCATTTAGAGGTGGACTTGCCGGTGTGTTTCGGATAATTGCACTGCTACATAACCTTGGTGTGCTTGTGCTTGAGGTCACAAACTGATGGCTGGACATACTCCTGCAGGATTTTCTGGTAGAGGGCAGAATTCATGGTTCCATCAATTATGGCAAGTCCTGGTCCTGATGCTGCAAAAAGCCCCAGACCATCACATTACCACTGCCATGTTTGACTGTTGTTATTATGTCCTTTTTATGAAATCCTTAGTTAGTTTTATGCCTGATGAAACGGGACGCACACCTTCCAAAAAGTTTTGTGTCATCAGTCTATTGAAAAATTGTCTAAACGTCTTGAGTATAATCAAGAGGTTTATTAGGAAATGCGATACAAGCCTTTGTGTTCTTATTGGTCAGCAGTGGCTTTCGCCTTGGAACTCGCTTATCCATGGATGCCCTTTTGCCCAGTCTCTTTGTTATTGTTAAATCATGAACAGTGACCTTAACTGAGCAAGTGAGGCCTACAATTCTTTAGATGTTTTTCTGGGTGATTCTGTGAGCTTCTGGATAAGTTATCATTGTGCTCATGGAATACTTTTGGTAGCCCGGCCACTCCTGGGAAGGTTCACTACTATTCCAAGTGGATTTTCACAGTAGTTCGATGGAGACCGAAAACCTTAGAAATGCAACCCTGTCCAGACTAACACATGTTTTGATATATATTACTTTGTTTCTCATATGTTCTTGAATTTCTTTAGATTGCCGCTTGATGTGTTGCTTTTTATCATGTTTTATCGTGTTTCTTATTGTAAGACAGGTTCTATTTAAGTGATCTCTTGATTCAACAGGGTCAGGCAGTAATCAGGCCTTGGTGTGTTATCTTTATGGAATATTAAAAATGTTACTGGTATGGTACTACCTCAAACTGGTGTGGCTCCAGATGTAGACTGTCATCCCAGTCTGGGGTGCCTATGCGCAGCTGACCCTTATAAGCGGCACAGTGTACCACAGTGGCCAGGGTCAGGCCTGCTTGAATCAGCAGCAGCACCATCAGAATCAATAGGAGGATGTCATATGATTGCTGCCAGACACACACACACACACACACACACACACACACACACACACACACACACACACACACACACACACACACAGCTAATTAAACATACTGTAGCAGGGGCTCAAATTGCTCAAGATTTTTTCTGAGTCCCCTGCTCTACTCTCCAACTCCAACTCCATTGTGAAATTCACAGATTATACAGTAGTGGTTGATCTGATCCAGAACAATGACGAGACAGCTTATCTGGAGGAGATAGCAGCACTATCTTCTTGGTGTAAGGACAACAACTTGGACTTAAATGTCTCAAAGACCAAGGAGACGGTGGTGGACTTGAGGAGCAGAAAGCAAGACTCTCGGTACACGCTGCTCAAGATTAACGGGACTCTGGTGGAGAGAGTGACCAGCTACAAGTATCTGGGAGTCCACATCTCTGAGGACTTGTCCTGGACACCTCATATCTCTTCACTGGTGAAGAAGGGTAGGCGGCGCTTACTACCTCAGACAGCTGAGGAAGTTCAGGATCTCTTTACGTCTGTACAAAACCTTCTAAAAACATCTATCATCCAATCTGTGGTCTCTGGAAATATTACCATCTGGTATGGGAATAGCAGCTCCCAGAAAAATAAAATTACTTGAGGAGAGTGATTAGGCGTGCCAAGCACATTACCAGGACTGAATTGCCTGATCTACAGGGCATTTACATCAGTCGGTGCAGGTCCAGGGGCAGCACTTTATTAAAGACACTCATCACTCAAATCATAAACTGTTTCAGTGGCTGCCATCTGGCAAGAGACTCCCGTCACTCAGAGCGCAAACTGAAAGACTGAATAGTTTGAATAATAATTTTTTCACCAGAGTATATGGACATTAAATACACGACCATAACAATAACTGTTAAAATTTAGCACAAAGTTGTACAATCACACAGTTACTTTACTACACCATAACAATAAAGCTTATAGTCTATAGTTGCACATTTATCTTATATTACAATCTGAAATAGTCTGCAGTTGCACAGGATAATCTATATTATTGTCTACCAGTTTTGTTGCAAATATACATTATAAGTACATATTTATTCTTAATAGAGTGTTTTTATATTTTGCACAAATTTGTATTTATATTAATTAAACATAATTCTTCATTATGTCATTCACTTTATGCCAGGCAGAAGTTCCACTGGCAGCAAAAAAACATGCCTGAAAGCATGGTGCTACCACCACCGTGTTAACAGTTGGTCTGTGTCTCTGGGTTTGGATGCCTCACTGTAACTCCTACAAAGATGCTCGTGGTTAGAACTGTTCTCTAGAATTCTTTTTCTTTGACCATTTTGTCAGTATTACTCAAACTTGAAGGTGTTGACTTTGGAGCATGGATATTTTTCTTGGACGAAGCCTTTCAGTCCATGGCAAGGTAAAACCTTCCAACTGACAATGACCTGGTGTTGCAACAGCGTTCTGAGTTGCTCCTCACCCATACCAGTTTTGGGGTATTTTTTCGACCTTGGCAAAGTGTCTACACCACTTAATAACTTGTACACACTGACAAGTTCATTGGCACAGAGAAGCTACTGTTCCAGTTATAGTAAATCATAATTACTAACAGGAAGTTCAGAGACACTGGGCTTGGCAAATGAAAAGATATTTCTGTAATTTCAATGCCACAAAATTAATAATCTGGTATATACAGTATACGGTACAGACCAAAAGTTTGGTCACACCTTCTTATTGAGTGAGTTTTCTTTATTGTGTTCTTTAGCCCAAACGCGTCTCTTCTGCTTGTTGCCTGTCCTTAGCAGTGGTTTCCTAGCAGATATTCTACCATGAAGGCCTGATTCACACAGTCTCCTCTTAACAGTTGTTCTAGAGATGTGTCTGCTGCTAGAACTCTGTGTGGCATTGACCTGCTCTCTGATCTGAGCTGCTGTTAACCTGCGATTTCTGAGGCTGGTGACTCGGATGAACTTAGCCTCCGCAGCAGAGGTGACTCTTGGTTTTCTTTTCCTGGGACGGTCCGCATGTCAGCCAGTTTCTTTGTAGCGCTTGATGGTTTTTGTGACTGCACTTGGGGACACTGACTGACCTTCATTTCTTAAAGTAATGATGGCCACTACTTTTTTCTTGCCATAATACAAATTCAACCTTTTTGAATGAGAAGGTGTGTCCAAACTTTTGGTCTGTACTGTATGTATAAAAATTGGATCATGTGCTGACTTCAGAAAACCCAAAATGAATTAGAATTTGTGCCGCAAATTCTTGCAGTTTTCTTATGTTATAGTTGTATGTAGTGCAAACATCCTGCCCCAGACCAGTTTCAAGAAATTACTGAAAGCCCAATACTGCCATGACAGGTGTGTTAACAATGAGTGTACAGCTGGTATACTTCTGGCTGCCACTGTACATATAATACTAAATATTATATGTATATTTTTTACATATTCGTTAATAGAACAATAACCAGTTATTTTGCCACCCACACCTGTTTTTTTTTTTCATTTTATAACAGTCAAAATGTATTTTCTCTTAACAAAACAAATGCTTTTGTCACATTTTAGTCATATTTCTTTCTATAATGTTAATTACTAAAGCTGTGAATGTCAAGTCCCGCAGGTGAAGTGGATAATAATTGTAGCAATCGTCAAAGTCTCTGATGAATTTGCCCTTTTCTCCTGATGAAATATTGTGAAATGAATGCATTGTTATAAATATACGCCTTTGAGATATTTTTCTTTATCCATTGTTAAGAGACTGGAAATGGACTCACCTTGGCTGTGGGAACCTCACGTTGGAAGATCTCAATAAAACTCAACACACTGTTAGACAGAAAACCAGAGGCAGAGAACAGCAGTGGAGATGTGACACTGCTGATGGCAATCAATGTCTCTATCTGCAGCAGAGATGGAGAAAGAGAGACAGTCAGACAGACAGAAAGGCAATAAGAATGAGAGAGAGTTAAAGAGAAAGCCTTAACCCTGAAGATGCTGAGATAACTCACCAGGCACTTCTTAGGGTATTCTGACACCACATGACTGGCTATGGCACTTGGGAAGCACTGCGAATGACATTTTAGGAGAAAAAAACTGACTGTGGGGAATATTGAGCTGAGCACATTGTGGACATTACTTATACAGTATGTAGACTTTACAGCCAAAGAAAGCAGTCTGATAGACCGAGACATGTTGACTTTATAGACTATAACAGACTTTCATGTTCTCAGAGCAGACAAGACTCACAGCCACTAGAATCCAGAAGAATGTAACAGAGACGTAAGGCCCTGGGAGCAGAGCATCCATGTTGAGAGCAATAATACCACCAAATACTGCAGAGATCCCAACAATCACCTCAATCACCTGCAGAACATATAATACTAGTGGGATACAAATATGGCACAATAAAGAAGTAAAGAAAATAATAGAATAATGTTTTTATACTAGCAAATAAATGATACAAAAACAATATTTACAAAATCATAGAACATGGATGAATTTTTTAACTTTTTACCACTTGTCATTAGAATTTTGATTTTTTTATTGATATCATGCGCTGTGATCCATTCACTCATGCACTCACTCACGCACTCACTCACTCATCGTCTATATCGCTTTATCCTGTATTCAGGGTCACGTGAGGCCTGGAGCCTATCCCAGGAGGCTTAGGGCACAAGGTGGGGTACACCCTGGACAGGGTGCCAATCCATCGCAGGGCACACACACATACACATACTCAATAGGTAACATTTGGTTGTGGGATAGTGATGTTGTGCGGCTGTTTTTGTGGCTGGTGGGTTGAGAAGCTCATGTAAAGATGCATCCCATCATGAATTACAAGGAATTATTTTGATGCAAAACCTGGTTCCCTCTGGTATTTGATAGGGCTTTCAATAAGATCATGAGTAAAGTGAGGATGCACAAACATAAGAATAGAAAAATAAAGGGTACAAATACAGTTTCATTAACACTGATTGATCACAAGTTTAAATTTAGATGATACCACAGCCACACTGTAAACGGTGTCTGTAAATTCTACAGCAAAGAAGGGTTGTCTTAAAGTTTTAATATTCAGATGTTTACAGTAAAGTACATTAATATCTTACTGTATAACACATAATCCTCTTCATTTGCTCTTAAACTTGTATGCATTTATTTAAGCTTTTATATAAATGAAACTTACTGTACAACTGATGCAGGATGTAACTTTAGAAAAGGTTAAGTGACCTAAAGGCTCAGTGACCCAACCATGGCAGCTTGGTGGTCCTGGGATTTGAACGTATGAGCCAAATTTAATTGGATTTGAACTCATGGCTTAGAGAGCTTAGTTGGCCATGGGTGGGAGAGATGTCATTACTCTCTCTCTCCTCTGTACATCAGTCACTCTGTGGCACTAAACCAGTTGTAGGGGTGTCTGAGCTCATGCATGCAGACAAGGAAAGTCGATGTTAATGCCCTGTAATGTAGTATAAGCAGCAGTGACAAAAAATAAGTACTAGCTGGCTTTCCATGACATGGAAGAGGCATGAGTTTTAAGAGTTTTTGGTGATGTGGTACATCACACAGCAAACATTGGTGCATTGTTACTTTTTATGTCATAAATTGAACACAGATAAAAAATAAAAACATTATTGTGGCACTGTGCAAAAGTTTGGGCACCCTACATAATCAGTACTTAGTAACACCTCCTCTGGCAGATATCACAGCTTGCAAACGCTTTTAATATCCAGCTAAAAGTCTTTCAGTTCTTGTACTTGGGATTTTCTCCCATTCTTCCTTGCAAAAGGCTTCTATCTTGTAATATTCTTTGGTCATCTTGCATGCAGAGCTTTTTTAAGATCTACCCACAAACTTTCAATGTTTAAATCAGGGGACTGTGATGGCCGTTCCATAACCTTCAGCTTGCGTCTCTTGAGGTTTTCCATAGTGAATTTCGAGGTATGTTTAGGATCGTTGTCCTGTTGTAGAAGCCGTCCTCTTTTTAACTTTAGCTTTTTTTACAGATGGTGTGAAGTTTACTTCCAGAATTTGCTGGAATTTAGTGGAATCCATTCTTCCCTCCACCCATGCAATGTTTCCTGTGCCACTGGCTGCAACACAACCCCAAAGCATGATAGATAAACCCCCATGCTTAATAGTTGGCAAGGTGTTACTTTCATGAAATGCTGAAACTTGCCTTTGCTGATTGTGGCCAAAGAGCTCTATTTTAACTTCATCAGTCCACAGCATTTGTTTCCAAAACGCATCAGCCTTCTGTAGATGCTCTGTTGTATGCTTCTGACGTTTGATTTTATGATGAGGACGCAGGTAACGTTTTCTTCTGCTGACTCTGAAGGTCTTATGGAACGGTACACCACCACTCCTGAGTCTGATAAATCTTCCTGCAGGTTTTTGCAGTCAAATGGGAGTTTTGATTTGTCTTTCTGACCAACATACGAGCAGTTCTCTCAGAGAGTTTTCTTGGGCTTCCAGATCTCATCTTGACCTCCACAGTTTCTCTGAACTGCCATCTCTTAATTACATTTCTCACTGTGGAAAGTGCAAGCTGACAACGCTTTGCTATCTTTTTGTAGCCTTCTCCTGCATTGTGGGCATCAATAACTTTCATTTTCAGAGTCTTACACAGCTGCTTAGAGAAACCCATGGTTGTTGAGTGCCCGCAAGTGTGTGCACAAGGTTTGACGAGTCAAAGTATTTGTAAAGCTTTGAAATTGGCATTTACTAATGACAGCTGATGCCATGCATCAGATCTAACAAGCTGATTAAGGTCTGACATCTTGTAAAAAGAATCTGAGACTCTGGAACTCTTAGGGTGCCCAAACCTTTGCACAGTGCCATAATAATGTTTTTATTTTTTATTTTTTATTTTTTACAGTATATATAATAAAACCATAATATTCCTGTTAATTTAAGCAGTTTGATTTTTTTCCAATAGTATTTATAATATATCTTTATCCATCTGTTTATTAATCTTAGGGAAGTGACTCACTGCATAAGCCTTGAGAAGACGTGAAGGGAATTTAGGTGGAGCAACAGGCACAGGACCGTCATATACTTGCTGAAGAAAAGAAATTATGTTATATATAAGCTAAGTATTATATAATCTAGAAAATAATAATAATAATAATAATAATAATAATAATAATAATAATATCTGTATTTACTCCAGACACACACTCACACATACACACACACACACCTTACTGTGACTGCAGCAGTCTTCTACAGAGCGAGCTGAGAGGATGACAGTGCTGGCCATGAGAGCTTCCAGCAGAGTAAGTAGGATCAGGTTAAAGTTGATCTAATAATAATAATAATAATAATAATAATAATAATAATAATAATAATAGAAGTTTCATTTATACAGCATATTTCTCATACTCAAGGTTGCTTTGCCAAAAGAACGCTATACAGAACAGTTACAACTTTATAAAACAGGTTTGTTGTGTTTCGGATGAACTTGACATATGGATAACATTTGGATGAATGTAACCTACTCACATTGATGGCTGATGGGCTGAGAACCAGCTTGCAGCCGAACCATACCAGACATGTGGTTGTTACAGCAAATGTGGAGACGTACACCAGTTGAAAATCAGACACCTGCAATGACATTACATACTTTTTTGGCTTGTTTAGTATTTAGTCTATACATGTGGTGTCATATTAGGTATAGCAGTGTATAGCTGCTATTGTAGCTGCTGGGGCAAAATAAAACACTAAATTAAAAATCCATGCATCTCAGTGCTTGGACTGAGTGTGCATCTAATTAGCAAGAAGGTTTCCAATCATTTTCATTTAAATCCACAGCATTTTAATCTATCAGCATCCGATAATAGTTCCTCTGACTTTAATTCAAATCACAGGTTCATATTTATTATGGCTTCTATTGTGTATGGAAGGAGCCCCTAGTGGCTGAACTGTGTAACAATCAGTAAGGTTGCTCCCACAAGTGTCTACAGGACCTTGTAGTTCTTGGGCATCTTTTTGGTATGATATTGGTTTACATAATAAAACAATGCATTCACATTCAACTGCCTGTAACTGTTTTATTAAGGAAAGTAGCTTCTGCATGGTCAGGAATAGAAATAATCCCAGAGTTATGATAAAACAACCTTAAAATCGTTTAGATTTCTTTTAGACGGCTAGCAGTATAACAAGGTTTACATACAGTATGGCTCACATGCTCACGTCCTCAGTCTCCTATACTTACTGCGACTCGCCAGTTTGTTGCAATAGCAAAGCTCACCACTGCAGCTGGGATACTCTGAAAAAGAATACACGGCCCAAAGTTTATTGAAAACAGGAAGAAAAGAACTCCACTACCTCTGATTATGGATATGAATTTTGTGTCTTCTGTGTGGCATTGACTTACAGCTCCAGCTGCGCAGCGCAAGTAGTCCATTGCATCAGGAAACACATTACCCAGGTAGAGAGAGAAACCCGCTGTGATCAGGAGACTACACTGAGAATCATATCCATACCCACATAGAGACACACAAATTAAGAGAAGATATTAGCTCCTCAGGATGAAAGAGAAATGGTAGTGTGATTAGCAATGATGTCAAAGCCAAGACCTCTCACCCCTATGAGGATGCTATAGAGCCAAGCTCTGTAGCTGAAACAAGGGTGTAATGCTTCACCCTGATCCAGCTCCAGATCACTGGCTCTTACATCCACTATGTAGCTGTCCCTTTCCACTCTGTCCCTCTCTCGGTCCAACCGTCGACTCAGTGTGCCACCTGCGCTTGATCTCTCTAGAGTGGGAATATGAGTGTAGCTAAACTCCTCCCGTGCAGATTCGTCCTCCCTCTGCATCATGTTTGAGCACAAATCCACACCTTGAGATATGATCCTGTTTCTGTATTGTGGAAAAAAAAATTCATGTGAATGATTTGAAATAATGTATAAGTTCACAGGGGCCTGGATCAGCATCACTCAGCACATCACCCAGGTAGAAAGTACACGTCCATATGGCCCCGAAACCACCAGACTGTCCCACAGCCTTTTTCCAACAGCTGCTTCCAACGTTCATTTGCATTTAGGCATTTGGCAGACACCCTTATCCAGAGAGACTTACATCATTTTATCTCATTATACATCTGAACAGTTGAAGGTTAAGGGCCTTGCTCAAGGGCCCAAAAGGGATTGTGGGATTTGAACCTGCTGCCTTCTGAACTGGAGTCCAATGCTTTTACATTACAATAACTTATATCTTCTGAACTGAACTTCGCATTGATGTAGCACATACAATAGACACACTTTTTTTGTGGTTCATGCCCCCTCTTCCCTTATCCTATTTCACATAGCCGTTATGATTACTGCACTGCTGCACTATGGTTGCATTTTATTACATGCCGGGAAAGATGATGCCCTAATGATATCTTGTTGTTATTTATACATTGTTATTAATAACAATGACAATAAAATTGATTGATTGATCTTGAACTTGGAGGGAGACAACCTGAATTGAGAGCCAATCCAATGCAAGGTCACAAGCAAACTCTCAATCATACACTATTAAGCATATATACTATAGGTCATAGGTGGCACGGTGGTGTAGTGGTTAGCACTGTCGCCTTGCACCTCCAGGGTCCGGGTTCGATCCACGGCCAGGCTCGATTCCCGTCTCTGTGTGCATGGAGTTTGCATGTTCTCCCCGTGCTTGGTGGGTTTCCTCCCACATTCCAAAGACATGTAGGTTAGGTTAATTGGCATTCCCAAATTGCCCGTAGTGTGTGTGAATGAGTGTGTAAGTGTATGTCTGTGTGCCCTGCGATGGATTGGCACCCTGTCCAGGGTGTACCCTGCCATGTGCCCTAAGTCACCTGGGATAGGCTCCAGGCTCCCCGTGACCCTGAATACAGGATTAAGCGGTATAGATGATGAGTGAGTACTATAGGTCATAGAATGCTGGAAATGGATACAGAGCAATTTACGTTTGCCATTATTTCATTAATTAATTAATCTTCGAAAAATTATTATTATTCATCATTCAGATCTGTTGTTTTGACACTAAATTAAGCTTGGCCACATTTTGTTATCATATACAGTATGAGTCTTGAGATGTTTACACTTTACCTCTTATAAATTCATTTGATTGAATGATTCTAAAAGCCATGTCTCTGTATATACTATATAAATAGAGCACAAAACAGGCCATGTGCAATTTTCAAGATTGTGTCAAGGGGCAGAGCTGACGAAGAGAAAGCCCCTGCAGCTGCTAAGGTATCAATGGTTTCATCATCCTTCAATGGAAGAAGATTGGGAACACCAAAATTATTCCTACATTTGGCTGCCCAGCGAGAACGAGCACAATGTGGAGAAAGGCTTTAATCAGGAAGGTGGCCAAAAGCCCCAAGGTCACTCTGACAGTCTTTGAGAGGTCTTGATTTGAGATGGGAGAACCTGTCAGAGGTACGACAGGTACACTGCAGCACTCCAGCAATCAGCTCTTTATGGTAGAAAAGCCAGACACAAGCCACTCCTCAGTAAAAGGCATACAGCCTGTTTGAAAATTCTGTGGTCTGGTATGAAGGCTTCAGCTTGAATGTGAACCATGGCAGTTGAAAACCAGGCATTGCTCATTACCTGGTCTTTACTGCATGCATTGTCTGTGTGAGAAAACCTGAAGGGATAAAAATACAAAGAAAGCACAAAAAAAAAGAGAGAGAGAGAAAAACGAATGCAAAATTTCAGACAGGGTTCAGGTGTGAATGTCCACAAGTATCCCATCCAGAGCCTGGACTTCAACGTGACAGCAATACTCGCCATATAACCTGTCAGAAAATCAGAGGTTCCTCAAAGAAGAATAAGAGAAAATCCCCAAATCCTTGTGTGTTATACGTAGCATCAATCTCAAAAAGTGTGAAGTGCTGCCAAGGGTGCTTCAACAAAAATATTAAATGTAAAGGGCATTTACAAAGTAAATTTGGTGTGTTTATTTTTTCACTATTAAATTAAAATGATAAATTTTAAAGGATAGATAGATAGATAGATAGATAGATAGATAGATAGATAGATAGATAGATAGATAGATAGATGATTGTAAGACAAAGAAAAAAATTAAGGGGTTACATGCCTTCTGAATGCACTCTATACTGAAACAAAAATAATTGTAATTCAATCTTAGAAATTATTTCTATTAATATTATTTATTAATTAGTTTGTTTATTTATTAGAATGCCAAAATATTACTTTATACAGTTTAAGTGATAAAGCAGTTGGACTAGGCATGACTAAACAATGATAAATAACAGAACAAATATTAAAGCAAATACAGTTAATGATATTAATCCCTTATATAAACTATTTATAATACCAAGCTTCCACGTTTACTGTATATAACTTTAATATACAGTAAAATTGGAAGCTTGGTATTATAAACAGTTTCCATTTAAATGATATTAACCCTCTTTCAGATCTATTTTAATATTTTAAATATTTTATATTCAATGCATAATGAAACCCTAATCACTAATCAGATTACAAAAGTTCATAATGATTTGGACGCTGATCCAAGAAACTTGACAAAAATAGAATGAGATCCTGAATTCTGGAAGAAACTGTACACTCCGGCACCGATTCATCAAAGTGCACATAAACAAGCCCCTTTCCCTCCCCCCTGCTCTTTTCCTGTGCATTTTTATTGTCAGCCGCACTTTTTCTCATACCCCAGACCCGTGTGATCTATTTATTCCTGTCTTTCTTTATATCCCACACTTACCTGTTCAGCTTTGTGCTGTTCCAGTTTACATCAGCCCACCAACTGTCGTTCAGGCGCACCCATGGTATTCAAGCTTCTCGGTCTGGTGGTAGTCCTAACAAAATCCTTCTCTCCCCAGTCTTACCCCCCCCCCTCACTCGTCCTCTCTCACTATCCCTCGAAAACTTTTGGAGCAGTTAAAATAGAAGAACAAAAAAGTTGAATGTGTGGCTGTGCCAAGCTGTCTGTGTGCCAGAAAAGGACAGGCTGTGAATGCCAATGAGATAGAAGAAGGGGAAAAAGGAGGGATGGGGTGCAAAGCAGGGTAGTCTGCCATACACAACTCAGGGAGTGCACACACACACACAAATGAATACCCCCTCCTGCATAGGGCTCACTGTTCTAGAAAAGTACAAAAGCTCTCACATATGCATGAAAGAACACGTAGCGAGAACACAATGTGGATTCATATTCATACATTTTACTCATAGCTGGAATCTTGTAAAACACATCCTGTCTTCCTTCATTATTGGCTTCCCAATAGAGAACAAATAGTCCAGTAAAGCTGGCTGTCCCACTGTGCTTTAGAAATGTCTCGAGCACTGGCACTGATGACAATCACATGTTCCGGACTGTCTCAAGCGGCCTGGTGTGTTTCATGCAGCTCCATCTAAAGCAGTCACCTGATTAGACTTCCTCAGCTACTGTGGCTACTTGGCTGGTGCTGTTTTTGCTGAGGAATTTAGTCTGGGTAAGACATGAACAAAAGATGAGAGCGAACAAGTTTGCATGCTTTACACAGCAGTACAGTTTCAGTTTACTATTGTTCTTGAATGGTGGGTCTCCATGGATACCTTTTGAACAACTCCCACTATTTCCCCCTTCTACACATTCCTCTTCCCTCTTCAAACGTAGTGTACACGCCGAGAGTTTGATGTCGTGATGAAGTAAACTATTATTTGTGGAGTGACCCAGTGACAAGTTGTTCTACGGTAGCTTGCTGATTATTCCCATTATGTTTTATCATACCTAGAATTTAAAACTTTAAAAATCATCCACCCATGCAGTCAAGCACAGCAGCCTACTTTTTCATTTTATTATTTTATTATTTTAAATTCACTCTCACTTCTGTTTCACAATTTTATTCCTGCTGTGATTCTCCTTTTGAATACAAGTATTTCCTGCCTGCGTGCTGGTTGGCACAAAGGTCACCCATAAGTTACATCCTGTACTTTGTTCAGTGAGTCAGATTTTTAAAGTAAAACTTGAGTGAACTTGGATATGAAATAAGGTATGGTCATGAGGGCTAAAAATATTATATATTAGCACACTTACAGCTTGGCAGGAGATCTGGTGAAATTGATAATAAAAGTGTAATGCAACTCTCAGGAACACATTCTCCAATCGATTTCTAGATAAAATGTTCATTTGTGAGGAAAAGCTGTCTCAAAGCCACGTCCCAGGACCTTATTGCGGTAATTATCAAGTTTGGGAAAATGACCGATCACTTGAATTGAATGGATTAAATCCAAAAGTCAATATCTTAAAAAAATATATAAATCATATAAATCATGATAGGCGGCATGGTGTCTTAGTGCTTAGCACTGTCGCTTTGCACCTCCAGGATCTGGGTTTAATTCTTGGCCAGATTCGATTCCCGCCTATGTGTGCATGGAGTTTGCATGTTCTCCCCATGCTTGGCGGGTTTCCTCCCATAGTCCAAAGACATGCAGATTAGTTTAATTTGCACTCCCAAATAGCCTATAATGTGTGTGTGTGTATGTGTGTGCCCTGTGATGGTTTGGCACCCTGTCCAGGATGAATCCGGCCCTATCCCGTAAGTCTCCTTGGACAGGCTCCAGGCCTCCAGCGACCCTGTATACAGGATTAAGCGGTATAGACGATGAGTAAGTGAGTGATGATATAATTCATGAAAATTTGTTCTCTAAAGTTCAGGACAAAAAAAAGCGATATGGTTTAATAAATTGTGAGAATATTACTTATACTGTATATATTATAATATAGTCAGATTTAAACGGTCCAGTTTTTTTGGCAAAATAAATATGTATTGAAGAAGTCCAGACCCGCATGGTGGGGTAGTGTTGGCCTCTCACCTCGAGGGTCGAGGGTCCGAGTCCTACCATGGGGCTGTGTGTGTGTGAAGCATGTTCTCTCTGTGCTGGATAAGTTTCCTTCAGGTACTTCAGTTTCCAAAGACATGCAGATTACATTTCCAAATTGCCCGTAGTGTGTGAGTGAGTGTATGTGTGGTTGTGTGCCCTGAAATGGAACTGTGATGGACTGCCACCCCATTCAGTGTGTACCCTGCCTAGTGCCCCGAGTCCCCTAAGATAGGCTCCAGGGCTTCCACAACCCCGTACAGGATAAGTGGTATAGAGAGTGAGCGAAAGAGAGAGTGAAGGAGATCATAGAATTTATTTTAAGTTAAAATATTTAAAACAATTGAACAATCTGTTACAGATTATGTAGAAATCAATCTATACAGATAATAACATTCAAGACAGAGCTTGTTTTTTTTGCCGCTGCTGCATTTCCTCTTCAATGAACGGATGATGTAAGATGCATTGTTGTAGTTGATGCACTCACTGATGTAGAGTGGATTAACCATGTGGTCTCCATTTATAGGAGTACAGAGAACAATGCCTCTCTGTTCTTCTACTATCACAAATCAGTTTCTTTCTGTGTCTCGGCTTTGTGGTCTCCTCTGTGCAAATTCTTTCATCATGCATATTTCCTTTCTCACTTTTTTAATTACTCTAATTTGCATTTCTGTCTGCTGTAGAACATTTGCCTAAGACAGCAAAAAGATTCGCTGTAATTTAATTTGCACTCATTTTTTTTTAAAGAAATGATATTCATTTATAGTATATATAAAAGTTGCTTATGTCATTGTTGGGCATGAGAGTGAAATATAATAATAATGTAGCGTGAAGTGATACTGTGACAAACAATATCCAGAAAAAAAATCTTTCCATAAATATCAGATTGTTAAGATTAAAGCTGGTCTGTGAAATCGCTGCGGGCAAGGTGCACTCAGTTATTCTAGCCAGCCACTATTCGGAGTCTAAAAGCAATTCAGTGATTCCCATTCAGCAGTGCAATTCATTCTGCATGCAAGCGTCTCCACAACCAAGAGCTGAACTGCATATATTAAATAACGACGAGCAAGGATGTGGGTTTTTTTTTTCTTTTTTGTAATAATCTTTATAAAGAAAAGGATTTAGTCACAGAAGGATTTACACATAGTTGCACAAACTTCATGAGAAGAGACATGACATACTGTATTGCAGGCACCTACTGAGTCAAGGATCTCATCCCAGCTCCTCAGGAACAAAGATATTCACAGCTACAGCTCTCTAACCCCATGCTCATAAAAGGATTCACTCATTTTTTTCTTTTTTTTGTCTAACACAAATAAAATCCACATACACAATCCTAACACTGATAAAAGAAATAAAAATAAAGCAAATAAAAAATACATGCATCTGCACATTTACAACTGTTATCTGATTTTTAGATTTTTTTTGAGTAGGGAACTCTGTTATGTACATATAATTACAGGTGGAGAGAGAGAGAGACCTCCGTATGAGAGATTTACACTGTATATTTACAAAAATAGCCGTGTTTTATTTAAGCTTTATCCTCCTGCTATACAGATGACAGTTTGTTATGATAAAGGCACACACTTTCACAACGTAGAGCTGAGTGGAAGCAACTATATGAGTCAGGCATGCCACAAAAACGTCTATGATGATGGCTTATATTCTGATGGCCCAGCTATCCTAACTGTATTTATTATTGCCATGGGAGTGTGCGTGTGGTTCTTAGATGGCGATGGTGGCACTTTTAAGAAACCCTTTGATACTGAAGATCGATTTATAAAAGCAAAACTGCTCTCTAGTACTGTATATGTGAGATGAAGGTTTTTCCTATCATACATCGCAAAAGGTAGTAAGTTTTTTTTTTTTTTTTTTTTTTGCACTGATACTACAAAAAACAGTCATTTCAAAATATGTGTTGAACTGCATGGTGTCTTGGCGAATAGCTCTAAAATGAGAAACGTAATGGCAAAAATCAGTGATGCTGTTGATCTAATAGCTCCTGACACGAAGCAGTTTACCACCTGCTAAACTTCCGCTAACATTTTCTCCATCAAATGATTTAATACAGCTTTTGATTTAGCCAGTGCATGTGTCAAGTATGGCTACACTAACCAACAGAACACACACCTACCCTAACCCTGCTGTAGAGCACTGGACAAAATGCACACGGGCATCAAATGTTTCAGAGCAGCAATTACGACAGTTCTAAACTATAGATCCCTTGGATGATGACAAGTGGATGGAATTAATTCGTGTAGCCAGAGTCCTCTCCAGGGCACGCAGCACATCATGGCCTGTGCTCTCTGCTGGGGTGTCATAAAGAAGCTGCTTGAACGGCTCCAGTTCGATCAACACCACCATGTTCTTCAGGAAGTAGCCCTCGATATAGGACAAGAGCTCAGGTGCATCCAGGAACTAATGAGAAAACAACACAGTTAGGACTATACAGTATGTAGAGCTGAGTTACAGTGTGCACATGTAGTCAGTATTTAATAGAGGAAATGTGTACATGAGTAATCAGATCTCAGACGCAACTACAGACTATTCAGAGGCCAATATTAAATGCAGAAGTTTGAAGTTTTAACAGTGTTAAAAGCCTCGCTCTATGTATTTTTCTTGTCTAGAGGTGACAGCATTTTACTCAAAGGTGAATTCGTTTATGGGTAAAATGATAAATTATATTTAAGTGAGCTGAAAGAATAGGAGATGCGTCCACAGTCAGTGTACCCATCAAACTGAGAATAACAGCAAGAAAATCCATTTTGTTACACAATTCAGCCAAATGTTTGTGGATATAGGTGTGATCATCACAACCTGGAGTATCCCATTCCAAATGTATGCAATATTTGCTGTAAACATAACCTTCAATGGCTTTTCACTAGTTTTTGGAACATGGCTGTGAGCATGAGAGCATGAGAATAGCAAAGTCAGGCACTGATTTTTGGTTAAGGATGCCTGGGGGCTAGTAAGCATTCCAGTTCACTCATGAAATTTGTTCAGTGGTGTTGAGGTCAGGACTCTGTGCAAGACACTCAAGTTTTTCCACTTGATCCATAGAAAACCATGTCTTCACAGAGCATGCTTTGTGCACAGGGGCACTGACATGCTGGAACCAGTTTGAGAGCCGTAGTCCCTTAGATACAGCATTCGAAAACACTCAGGACAAGTGTGTGATGCCAACTTTTTGTCAATAGTTTTTAAAGAACCACATAGGAATGTGATGATCAGGCATCCGCACACTTTTGGCGATGTAAAGGAAATTAAAGAACAATTTAAGCCGAGAAAATGCACAAGAAAAAACAGAAGTTTATGGAAATAGCTCATTTCACCTACTTTAGCATGATTGTAGATCTCTACACAGGTCTCAGTGTTGATATTTTTGGAGCATATGATTTCGCAGTGCCTCTGTAGTGCCTCCAGCTGGAAAAACTTAGCCGCAGACAACAGCTGGTGGACAAGAGAGTCTATTAGCACATGACTTCAAATGGCTCATCTGATTACAATGATACACCATGCATGAGTTTTTACAAGTGGTAAGAGGTGTTAAGAAGTTAAAAGCACCTACATCCATAACCTCCGTATTCCTGATGTGTAGTGCATCTGTTCCACCATAGTACAGATACTGCATCACCAGCTATAAGCAAATTCATGATAATAACTATATTATTATTATTGCCCTTACACTATTGATAAACATGTAGGATATGTGTGATTACCACAGGCAGATAATTCAATACTCTGTACTGAGAAAAACAAGTAGTTATGGTGGAAGAACATGCATGTATATAAGTTATGGGTAATACACGACTCAGCCAAAAAAAATGCTAATATTTTGTGAGACCACTATTAGCTCAGTTCCAACAAACATATGCAACCTCACACCATTTATTTCTGTTTAAAGTTGCATACAGTAGTTCTTGGCCAAGATCTTGTATTAATGACAGGAGAGTTGAAACAAAGTCTTTTCCAATACTGTACTTCCTAAAGGCTTCCTTGAGCTTAAGGTCAAGACTGTGTGGTAGCAAATACATGTATAAAAATGATTCCTTTCTTTATTTTCATCCTGGAATATGCCTTGTGCTATTAGATGGACAAATCCATTGATGATATAACCTGGTCATTCAGTACATTCAGGTCATCAGCTGACTTTATTTTATTGCCACATAATGTTGCTAAGTTTACCAACCCCTGACCTGACCAATCTCCAATTAGGGTCAACCAGGACTCATCAGAACACGTGATGTTTTCCATTGCTCCAAGTCCAATCGTTATGCTAATTGATTCCATATTTATTAGCTTCGCTAACAAGTGGACTTTCTTACGGCCTCACAGCTGTTTTATTCCCAATTCTGTGAGTTCTTGCTGCATTGTGAGTGGAAATGCTCTTTTTCTCATTTATACTGCTACTTCACCATGCGCTTAAGTGATCGTGTTTATTCATGATTTTTTTTTTTCCAGTGGCATTTCTCTACTGAGGAGTTGGGCCAGGCAGTGTAAGCCATTTAATCATGAAAAATCTTGAAGAAAACATGGGGAAAGCTAATTAACTTTCATTTTATTGTCAGTCTGCCTGAGTGTAATAGCTGTAGTTTTGAATTTACATTATACTGTATATTTCTGTGCCCTTTTATATGTGAGAATCAAAGAGTTTTTCTCCTTTTACAGGAAAATTGTAATTTAAGTCATAATTTGAGTTGCGCTGCACCTATTGCTTTAATTTCACTATACTTGAATAGAGACAATAAAGAATCTTACATTTTTAAAATGTGTCTGAAATAATTCCTACGGTAATCACACATATATTTATCACACATATAAAAATCTTAGTTGACAGAGACTCAGTTGCACACTATAAGTTATAATTTGTCTTTGCAGAAAATCACAAACCTGGAACACATTATACTTCACGTTGCTAATTTCAATGCAGGTGTTCTCCGCTGCTGGTCTGTTTGCTAGTAGAGATTTAAACCTTTATGAAAGACAAGTAGACAGTGTCAGGGAGACATAATATCTTGTGTGGCTCAATTAAAGACAAATCGCTCCTGAATGGATTGTATGTTAATATGTTATCATTAGTGACAGTTAAGCTTTATCTAAAAATCTGAGTTTCTTTTTTAACTTCTTTATTATTACCCACAATGCAATGCTTAACTACCAGCTGACAGGGATGATTTAATCCTTGTTTCATGTTTATCCAGTAATGAAAAGCAATGCAGCTGTGATTTCATCATTAATCTTTTCAGCTCTATACTGTATATTTTTCTCAAATGTATTGATTGAAATACATTGAAATACAAGCCGAAGTGTGTCTCTAACTCGTGTCATGTAACTGCACTGTGTTCTTGGATTTCCAGTTCCAGTGTTTTTACTGTATCTGCTAAATAGCATATCAACAGTACTTTATACTGTATGTTATGTTACTGTGACATCAGTATGACAAACACCTGCAAACTTCTTCAAGCAATACAACTGTACAGCGCCACACAAATAATAATCACCACCATAGCTAAACACATCACAAATCTTTTAATAAAAACTTAAAGCATTTCAGGGCGGTGGTTTCCTTTAACTGCAGAATAACATGGACTTTGGCTGCAGTGCAGCACCTGGGCTCACCTGGTGGAGGCGGTAAAGAGCAGAACCTTATGAGCATAGAATGGCTTTCCTTCCACCAGAAATGTCACATCTGACATTTCCTTGTTGTTCAGGAAATGGGGATCTAACACAAAGACATGCAACATGAGTAAACAGACAGTCTCATAAGAAAACAGCATGAGCAAAAAAAAAAAAAAAAAAAAAAACAAGAAGAAAGCAGTGCTGACAAGGTATTGTACACTAGAGGGCAGAGGAGGCCTTATATGAGAGATGACTGTAATTCGAGAGCTGTTGTGTCTCCAAACAAAAGAGAAGAAAAACATGATGTAAATGTATGCTGTAGCTGTACAAAGCAGACATTGATAACTTTACTGTGAACACATACAGTATGCTGAGGAAAACCAACAAATCTACAGTAATTAATCATCTGGGATATACGGCGTATAAATTATAGTAAAAACGCACCGAGTCTGGAGGTCTGTTTTTTCTTGATCTCGGTGAGCTTGGGAACGGGGTACGGTCCGTAGCACTGAGTGAAGATCACTGCCAACTGCTGACTGATCACCTCATTCTGCAAATAAATGAACATCACAAACACGACACGCATCACAAATAATGGCCACAAGTGCCCACGTGCTTAACAGATGCTGCAACAGAAGTGCTGCAGGGGCGGGCATGCATGAACTTTGTGGAGAGACGGGATGCAAATCAGAGGAGAGTTTAATGTTATTTTCTCCTCTGCTCTGCCTCTTCCACTGTAGCTCTCCTTTGTATGTACAGTTTGGGTGGGTGGAAAATGGGTAGACTAAATCCTCAGCTGAATTATTTACTTTCTCCTGAGTGATGAGTGCAACTTTGAGGTGCTCCTCATCTACACGACAGTTCATTCGTGTTCATTCTTTTGAACATCTCTGTTTTTTTTTTGTTTGTTTGGTTTTTTTTGCGATATGAAAGCTTTTAGAACCACGTCATAGTATTTACTATACACATATACAGGATTTTGTATCTATTAGAGACCAGGTTCGGTCAGTCATCACTGACTGAGGAACTAAGAATAGATTTCCCATAGATCACCTCTGACAGATGCTTCATACTGTACACACCCACCAGTGTACACTTAACAACACAAACGAGTGCAACACATTCTGCAGAGGACTAGTATGACAGCAGGTGATTTTTACAGGCGGTTAGGCTGATTGGAGAGTCAGATGGAAGGGAAGTCTATCACGTCTCCTATACACACAGGAAGAATGCACTGCGAGCAGGTATGCGACTGAACCTCTCCACCGGAGTCAAAGCAGAGCCCACACTATTACATAACACGGTTCTACTTCCAAGCAAATCTCCCCGATTAAAGCGTTCACTCAGATCACAGGCTACATTAATGTCCCTATCAGCAAGTAATAAGAAATTCGTGGTAAAGTTTCAGAATGTTGTGTGTAGGCAGAGTGGGCTGAGTGGGATGTGTGTATGTGCGATGGTGCAGGTTGTTGCAGACCTTGCTGGCACGGAGGATCTGGAACATTAAAGGCAGGCCATGTGTGATGAGCTCCTCGGTGTACTCCTCCTCCTCAATGCAACTGAACTCTTTTAGCAAGCCCTGGATCAATGGCCGCCTGTGCTGCAAGAAACACGTGCGCAAAGATTCCATCCAGGAGTGAAGCGTCCAGGGTACTCCTGACACAAACACACATAATGACTACATTTAACATCATGTCACAGTAATTATATCTTGATTGCACGCTGCAGTACCTCCTGGATTCACACACTCGCTCTCACCGGGAGGAATTTATCATACAGTGGACGATCGATTTTTCAACGTTTTTGGAGGGAAAACCCACAGACACGGGGAGAAACTCGCAGACAGCAACCCAAGCTCAGGTTCGAACCAGGAACCCAGGAGCTGCAAGGTAGAAACACTAACCACTGCAAAAAAAACCCATCATTTGCACATATAGCCATAGCATGTATGTGAATTGTATTCAATACTCATTTGCTTTGATTTGCTTTTACATACTGACATCAGCAAATCTGATTCTGTCACACTGTAGAGCAGGTACAGGTTGTAGATCTGCTCTGTGTCTACGAATTCTCAGCAGCATCAAAGATTTATCAAAGGCACCTTCTGTTGGTGAACAGTTCATGAGCAGTGCTGCAGTGCTAACAAATGCTTCAGTGACTCATCAGGGAGGAAACGCAGTCTTAGCAATGTGTTGACTAACTTGTTTCTATCCAGCATGTTGCAAAACAGCTTAACTGCTGTTGCTGGATGGCTAATTCATGCTTAAAATGCTTACAATACTTTACACAACCCTTGATATCCTTTTATTAGTTGTCCTTCCTTTCACTAGCAAGTCAACTTGATGCTAGCTAGTAGGCAATGTTGCTTTGACCGTGTCGCTACGCTCACAGGGAAAGAATATAACACGGGTCAAAATTTGTGGCAATATTTTAGGACACAAAATGGACAGTGTAATCGAGTCTTATTGCGAAAATGACTACAATTATCATTAACCATCTGCCAATATGCTAACATTACCCTTATTAGTGGCGCTATTGATCTCATAAACTGTTGTTTCAAAATGTTTTTCGACACATTCACATCATGCATGATATGTATTTTCTGTTATAACTCATCATCCCATTACTGATGGTACTGTATAAGACAAACCATGAACTAATTTGAAGAGGATTTAGCTATGAAACCCTTAAACTAACCTAAGCTGCGTATGTCCAGTGTGATGTCCACGTGGCCGTGCTCTGAGCTGTGGTACATGGCTTCTCTCAGAGCTCTGAGTTTGGCTTTCCCAGTGCGTGCTGTTTCCATCTGCAAGGAATTCCTCTCCCCTGCTTCCGTCCCCTCAGCCAGGATCTCCTCCAGGGACAATACATCCCCTTTCCCCTTCTCAGACTGGGACAGTAGCCGCCGGAACACATTTCTGAACCGCACAAGCACAGGGAGGAAATAATGTAAAAATTATTTCATCTGCAGTTTACCTCAAAATGTGACATCCAAATCATTTCATTAAATTTGTTTACAAAAGTACTGTAGCTAAAATGGCTAGAAAATTACCTAGAATAACTGTGAGCTATCAATGTAATAAAGACTTAAAAATACACATTTATAAATAGAACAAACCTATAAAATGCATTATTTTGTTCAGGCAATCTGCATGCAAAATTTGTACAATTTACAGTATTTATAAATATTTAATTATTATTTAGGATATAAATAATAATAATAATGAATATTAATTTATCAGAGTTTTAATGCTCTGCATATTATATACTATAATAAACTATTATAAACGTTTATTGGAGAAATATAAAAGACAGCTAAAATAAAAAAGATAATATTGATTACATAGTTTGCATGATTTAGTCTGCATAAGTAACATAAGATAATTTGAGTTGCATTGCACGGATTGCCTAAATTCCGTATTGCTTAAAGAATCTTAAGTCTTAAGCTAATAGTAGTTTTCAGGGCCAAAATCTAGACCAAATTGAAATTTGTTTTTGTGTACTATGTGTATCATGTGTAACGGTCACATGATCGTCAACAATGGTGTGACTACTGACATCTTAGAGAAAACATAATACGACACATTGCGACCATAATTCAAAGGGCTTAATTTAAAAAACTTGTACAGTAGATAACAACTGTTGCAGAGTGTATACTGTACATTTTTGGGTGTTTGTCACTTTATTTTGATAATTTCCATTTGTTGTTTTCAAAAAGTGTAACAGTGAAGAAATATACAGTAGTATACATACACGCTGGTACAGGTGTTACAGTAAATGTATAGGAAAACTTAGAGTACATTGGATTTTAAAGTAAAGTGAAACGAAGTGTGAAATAAAAGTACCAAATTAGTTCGTGGCAGTACTATAGTGTACAGTATACAGTATATGAGCTACCTGTGTCCATGGGCTGCAGCCAGGCTGAAGGAGTTCATTTCGCCCTGTGGGGTCGTGGAGATGCCGTTGCGGTACATGGTACCCACCAGTGGGTCGGCTCCCCTCTCCAACAGCAGACTGACTAGTTCAAAGTTTCCTGCAAAAACACAAGAAAGATCTGCATTCAGCTCTGCTCACCACTGACTGACTGCGTCTTGCTCTGACTGAGTGATGTTTACAGGATTAGATTACCTGCAGCGGCGGCTAACTGCAGAGGAGTTTCTGTGTAGTTCTCCATTCCGTCCTGCAAAGAGCCTTCCACGTTTGCCCCGACATCCATTAGCAACTGATAGACAGACAGAAAGACAGAGAGAGAGGGAGAGAAAGAGAGAGAGAGAGGCAAGAAGTCGAAGAGAAAGACAGATTGAAAGACTTCGTGACGGTTCAAACTTGCCCAAATTTAACAGCTTCCTGCAATCTGATCTAGACAGTACACTGAAGTGCTTATAGGACACATTTTTCTGCTGAGTGAGAAAACACACTGAGCATCCTTAGCAGCTATGCAAAACACAGTGAAAATGGCTGATAATGAGAAACATGGTAAATGGGGTGTAGCACGGTCGCTAGGCAAAGACTCTGAGAAGAGCTTTTACACCCACACGCAACTGACCAAAATGTCAAGAGAGAACATGACAATCGAGACCTAATGCATAATCCTAATAATAATGCAGGGTATGTTGCGTGTTCTGCAAGAGAGTGTGTAATCAGTGTGCTGTCAGGGCAGGTGGAGGACGTCTACCTGCAGCACGGGGACGTGTTGGTGGAGAACGGCGAAGGTGAGCGCCGTGGCCTGGCGAGTCTCGGGGTAGATTGAGGGGTGCTGGTGCACTGTGTTGGGCACCTGAAGGAGGTACAGGGGACAGTCAGGGCATTAACACACACACACACACAAATAAGCAGCCAGGAAAAGTGCTGGCTTGGGGAATTCACACGCTGCACTCAGCAAATTGTTGGCATGCGGCTCCTAGAAGACGTTTTTCACTTTCATGGTTAGATTTAGCTTTTGAAGGGAAAAAAAAAGGTCAGACATACTGTAGTTTAGAGTGCCAGTCTATTCTAAGTTTGAAATATCCTGTCTTCTGCTTTAAATGTCTCATGTCCACTTCGTGTCTAAGCTTAATTACTCAGTATGTTAAGTAACAATGTGATCATATTGCGTAATAGTTTCTTTAAAAAAAAAATCCCAACAACTGCTATTACTGCTCTTACAGCATGACTCAAGTGTGATCAGTTCCAGACACAACCGCAAATCATGCAATCGCTGCTAAATCATTCTTTGTTTTCAAGTCTCCTGCTAAACGTCTGCGTGACATCTCAGTCGTCGCAGTGATGACTCCTAGCCCAGAAACACGAAAAAAAAAAAAACTCTTGGGAAATCAATTTTGACTTGTTACACCGCGACAAAGTGCACAAGAGCATGAACGGTGGAACATATGGAATACAATAGACGTATGGGTTTAATGGGTTTATGTGGAAGCTCTGAGAAACATAAGCAAGGAATAAAACAAGGGGGTGCTCTTCTAGGGAAAATCCACCTTAAAATGGATTACTTTCCCATGACAGCATGTCCTGGAGTGTTTTATTCCTCTTATACCACAGCAAATTTGCCAATCATTAGAATTTGGAATTTATTATCAAGTCTACAGTTCATACAGTAGTTACGTTTAATTTTGTGTAATATCTGCGAGATGAATTACTTCCTCTCATCACTCACACTGTAACAGCTATACAGTAACACTTGTTATCCATAAATGTTCAATTATGAAGAAATTCACCATATCCATGATTATGAATTTCGCTTTGTAATTGTGATCTGTTAGTCTAATCCTTATTAGGCTTAGTTTATGTATATCATCCACCAAGCCCCTGTGAAATTGCCATTGTTATAGAAAGGCAGAACATCTGCTAGAGCCATGCTGTTACAGAAAATTCATCAACACCTTCTGTCCAATCAGATTAAGGATGCGATGACGCTGTGGTATAAGGACCTCGTAAATTAATCGATCACTGACCTCACTGTTGATATCGGCTCCTGCGTCCAGCAGCATCTGCACCATTGCCTCATCGCCACGAGCACAGGCATACATCAGAGGAGTCATACCCTGAATAGCACGCACACATGCAAAGATGGTCACACTCACTGACAAATATTATTATTTCGTGATGAAGTACCACCGTTTTTTTTTTTTTTTGCTTTGTTTTGTTTTGTTTAAACGTACTGTAGACATTGAATAATTACTTAATAAAAAGGAAAACTCTCTGTATAAAAAGAGACTAGAAGGGATTCAGCCTAATCCAGTCCAAAAACCCATGGAAAATCTGACGCCATTCCTGGTTCTGTGAAAACGGTCCGGAACAGCTTACATTTCCCTCCCAGAGTTCAGTGGCGCAGCCAAGCTAGCGGGATGATGGAGAGAGTGGTGACGTGTGGCCTGTATGCTGGCTCTCACTGAGACGATTACCCATAAAACACTGAGAATGAAAGTGGCACAACTGTGCTCCTCTCATTAGAGATTCTTAGTAGAAGGCATATTGTAGCTCAGTGGTCTACTGATCGGAAGGTCCCAAGTTCAAACCCTAGCACCACCCAGGTTACCACTGTTGGGCCCTTGAGTAAGGCCCTCAACTGCTCAGATAAAATATACATTAAATTGCTTTAGATAAGGGTATCTGCCAAGTGCTGGAAATGTAAATAAATGTAGAATTAACGTCTTCGTAGGACAACTATGGATGAGGTTCATGTACTTTATAAGGAGAGGATTACTGTATTAAAAGTTTTTATGGATGAAAGTGATAACGATTATGGTGTACGCGTGGGAGTTATGGCACCTGTTCACTCTTGCTGTTGATGCCTTCAGGGCCGAGCAGATTGATGGCCTGCTTTACCAGGTCCGTGCGACCACAGTTGAGCATGCGGAAGCCCAGGTCCTGCAGAAACTTTGCCTCAGTAGATGCGGCATCCAGCTTCCGTGACATGCAGAAACAATCATCTGTCCTGCAGAGACAAATCCCAAAACGGTGATTCAGGCATTGACAAATAGCCATTGTTTAGAGTCTCACTGTGTTCAGGTGTGCCGATACACTGACGTCTATGGTCGCAACTCTGTCTTTAATAAACCCAAATCTGGAGCCATAAAATCTGCTTCACGTGATTTTGAAACAGTCTCTTACTTCAGCTGCCGAGGTTCACAGTCCACTCCTGGCAGCATGAGCCGGGCCGCCTGCCGAACGTCGTCGCTATCCACGGAGAAGCTGCGGCGGTGCTCGGCATGGGCTACAGCAACTCGGATCCACTCCATAAGGGGAGGCAGTACCATAAATGGCCTGTAGGGAGAGACAACAAGCAGAAGCTCAATTATTAATTTCACAGCACCTCAGCATCTCCAGCTGTGGCTGCTTCAGCATCTGCAGCTGTTACAATTAGAGGGTAACTTAAGGCATCTTGCCTAAAAAGGTTTTCGATCTCTGAAGATTAGTATTTTGTTTAAGAAAATGCATACGTTTTAGCCCTTTGTATTTGTCTTGTTTGTTCGAATAAGAAACCAGATATGCATAAGGACACACACTACTCAAAAACACTTCCAGTCTAGATCATGCCCACTTCAGCATAAAATTCAAACACAGACAGAATAACTCTAGTATACAATAACAAAGGGAAGTTCATTCACACAGAGGTGGGATTCAAACCCGGACCCTGGTAGTGCAAGGCGACAGTGCTAACCACTAAGCCACCATGTCACCTACTTTATATTTATGCTTCTTTGTACTGTATATTGGCATATATCTGGAAAAGACAATAACTTTCCCAGTCTATCTTTGATGACTGAGGTATAGTTTCTGCTCGCCCTTTAAACAAGGTCCTTGTGCCGAGCTCATGTGTAAGCTACTTCAGATTAAAGTGCCCGCCAAATGCCAAAACATAATACTCATTACATTTTTAAAAATTCCAGGCCTTTGATCTTACCTTTCTGTATGAAGAGTGATTTTGGAGGGTTCTACATTAGGATTCTCCCACTCCATCTGAGGGCAGTGCATAAAGTAACAGAGAGTGTAGAGAGCCTCAGGCTCCCAGTGGAGAAGATTGTTCTTCTGGTGCACAGGTGTGCTGTTAGTATGGTTCTTGATACTCAGTGGCTGAAGGTGATGCATGGCTCTGGACACCAGTTCACCTGCAAGCAGTAGGCAGGAGAAGGAGTTTTGCAATGAGCGTCATGTGACATCGATGTGATTAGAGTTGGTGAGGTTATGTATTTATTTATTTATTGGGGGGGGGGTATTAATTGGGATGACAATGACAATGGCAAAAATAAATATTTGATATAATATTTATATAATATTTTGTCATAAAATCAGTGACTGTTCAACATTGTACATTATACTTCACAATCGGTTTTAACATCGCTATCACAATACTCTTTTTTTTACAATGACAGAATTTACCATGATATTGATATTATATCCATATTCAGTCTGGAGCCACATGACATTTCTTCATATTAAATAAAATTAAATGATATAGATTAAATTTGGAACAGATGTTTTATAGCAACAGGCTGCAAAATTCCATTTAAAAATGAGCCACAAAGTCCTTCAGGAAGCAAGGAGAACTAATCCTAAAGACTTACAAGAAACTCTGGTCCTTATTGGAAGCGAAATATGAAGAAATGAGGGAAGACTCAAGACTTTTGCAGAGTACTGTACTTCAGACACACTTTTTGTAGCTATCCTGCTTTCAAGCCATTCAGTGATGGACCTGTTCACTCCAATCATTTATCATCTCCATCTTTTTGCGCAACACTCCTGTTGCTCGTATCCTGTGTACGGATCATTTATCCATACATCTCTAAATGTAAAGCAACATTGAAGAGTATACGCACAATAAAATAAATTACGTCCAAAATCTGGCTAAAATACAAAGCAATCATTCAGCCTGAATTCAATTCATCACACATTTTTATATCTCTTTCTGTCTTTTACTCATTATCTCTCTCATATTAAATCGGGGTGGGAACCGACAGTATGACTCCATGGGTCTTAGCACTTTTGAATCCATTCAGAATAATACAACAGCACATCACACTGCATAGAGCAGTGAATAAACAGTGCCATGCTGTGAGACCATGTGAGCGAGCGCATCTATGAATTACACAACAGTCAGAATGCGGCAGTCAGAGCTATTCTCTATTTTACATATTTCATTGTATTAATGAATTAACATTCACACAGCCAGTCTGTGACAGACCCAACAGACCCATCATTTCGAACAAAAAGATAAAAGGATGTTTAACTGACATAACTGTGGTTGTCTCACAGCAAGGGCTTTAGTATACAGAAGAAGAACGTATAGTATATAGAAGAGACAACAATTATCCAGCAATTACAGGATATAACATGGAGATAGAAGACGCTCTTCCATTAACTTGGAAAAAAGAGTGAACTTTCAAAAAAAAAAAGTGTTGATATTTACACCGGTAGACATGTAGGTGCTGGACTATGATCACAAGCCAGTCTACAGTACAAGACATACAGTATCTACATGCATACACACACGCAGACGCCAAATAAGCATTACAAGAGAAACGTATGATAAAAAGCAGCTTGGAAAAGAGAAAAGGAGGCCGAAAGCTGCTCTCAGGGGGCGGTTCCATGACCAATATGCTCATCTCTTATTCATGATAGCCTGTGATATTTCCTGGGAGTCCAAGGAGCAGTAGGAGCTGACTGAGAGCGATATCGGCTCCAGATTGCCCAACAGGAAGAAACTCTGCAGCATCTAAAGGCACTTTTCTCCCCTCGTGCTTTTTCAGTCTTTAGACGAGAGCAATTTCCAGAGGCGCTTCAATGGCTATGAAGGTGACCTTCATGACTGAAAACACAACATGGGAATACAGTAGCGAGTGAAGAACACAGCAGGCTTTAGGATGGAAACCTGAGCTTCAACTGACGGCTCATCCTTCCTCCACGAAAGCATAAATAAAGAATGAGGGCCTTGATGAGGGCCAGGTGCATAGCCTGCTCTTCTCTACACTGTCCCAGACGTATGCAACAGCAAGCTATTTTAATCAGATCAACATCTTTCTCCGCAAATTAAGAAACAAGTGTTTTTTCCCTGCTTTATGTACTGTAATGAACGTATGGACCTTACAGCACACAGAATGAGTTCTTGAGTTCTGGGTTCTCTATAGGTGAAACAGACTTAACAGAGGCATCAGCATGTACAGTATCATTTAATTTTTGTAGATATTAAAATGTCATTTTTAAAAATGATTTTAAGAAATTGTATTCTTTTTTAATTTAAAGGCTTTGCATAGACTTTATCTTTAATCTGGCATTTCACTGCCAATGAAAAAATTCACACAGCTAAATCCTAAATATCGGAAACTTCATCTGCAAATAAGAATTTTATTAATTTATTTATTTATTTTTGCAGGAAAAGTGCACATACTACACAATGCTAATGTATTAGGCATTAGGCACTGGAAACAAATCCATCAGGGTAAAGAGGGAAGAAATAGCATCGTTATCAAAGTTATCAGAGAAAAAAACATGATTTCCTATAGAAAAACAAAAGGAAGAAAAGGACAAAGTGGAAACATGGAAACGTCAAGGTGTTTTAATTGGCAACTCTGACCAACCCCAGACAAAATACTTAAGCAGGATCATATCAGACACGTTACGCATGCTGAAGCTTTTGGTATGAAGCTTTTGGAATACAATAATCAAAGCGGAAATCCACAGGTAATACAGCTGCCTGGCTTCAAATTCACATGCATGAGAACACTCACACCTTACAGTACATCCATGGACACTCACACATTCGCAGAAAAAGCAATGACGTGGCTTTGTTTGAATTAAACCAGCCAACTAGATGAACAGGACACACCAGGATAGAGTAAAGGAGACAAACTCCATAAGTAAAACATCCCCAGTCCAATACCTTTGTTAAGCTGAGACGGATTATGAACTTGAATGATGTATCTGTGGTTAAATAACTGTTTGAGCCACACTCCATAAATCATGTGCAAAGTCCTGGTATAATCTGGTATATATTTATATGAAATATTAATTTCATATTTATACATGATTATGAGTTTCATATTCACATATAGATGAGAATTTGCTAGTACCGCACACACACACACACACACACACACACACACACACACACACACACACACATATATATACATACAAGTGTGCGCACACACATTGATTAGCTATAACGTTATGACATTATGATCACATGCCAAATATTGAGTAGTTCAACGACCCTTTGAGACATGGACTACACTTGACAAGTGAAAGTGTGCTGTCCATGTATTTGACTTTTTCAGCACATCCTACAGATGATTGATTGGGTTGAGATCTGGAGAATTTGGAGCCCATGTCAACACCTCAAACTCATTATTGTGTTCCTCAAGCCATTTTTCAACCATTTTTTCAGTGTCCATTAACTTGCTAAAGATGCCACTGCCATCAGGGAATACGGTTACTACAACAATGCTTAAGTAGGTGGTCAAAGTAACATCCAAGTTAAGGGCAGGATCCAAGGTTTTCCAGAAAAATACTGCTGAGAGCATTAAAATTCCTCTGTTGACTTGTCTTCTTCGCATAGTACATCCTGGTACCATCTCTTCCTCAGATAAACGATGTGCACGCACCCAGTCACCCTCATGGTATAAATCCTCCACCATCCTCCACTGGGCACCCTGATGGTCTGCGGCTACACACTACCATACTGAGATGCACTGTGGGTTTAGACACCTTTCTATTGGTGCCGGCATTAACTTTTTTAGCCATTAGAGATACAGTTTTGGAGATGCACTGACCCAATTGTTTAGCCATCGCATCCTTACGCTTGGCCATTTTTCCTTCTACCAACACACCAAATTTATGGACAAAATGTTTGACTGTTACCTAATACTGTATATCCCACCCATGTCACTGTAACAAGATAATCCATGTTAATCAGTGATCATAATGATATAGCTGATTGGTGTAATAAATTGATACAGATACTGAAATATTATGTTATACCGTTACTAAGTATAATATGTCCACATTAAATTTAAAAGTTGGTGTTTTCTAATGGTTTGTCCTGAAAACATTATGAAATGATGATATATACTGTAGAATGTGTGTTCCTAGTGCTAATGCTATTCCTAACATGCAGAGTGCTCTTTTAATTTCTTGGCTCTGCAAAGTGATATTTTATTCAGTTATATTTTGTTCCGGGATGTTAAGGAAAGAGCAAAATCTTAAAATGGCAGTAAACATTACTAGAAATGCATCTTTCCCTTAGATTTTTGCAACTAATGTCTGACCAAATTTAATTTGAATCTTCCCTAGAGATACAGTAGAAGGCAGAGATCAGGGTAACCTTGCCATCTTGGCAGTAACAGCACCACAGCTCAGTTTTTGTGTGAATACCCTGCAGAAAGTTTGGAACAAAATGAGAAATGTACTCTAGAATGTTCTGTAGAAAAAAAAACTCTTCTTGCATTTAAGAATTTTTTTTTTTTGTATATCCCAGTTAGGGGTTTTATATAGTAGAAATTACAAGGCACACACACACACACACACACACACACATATATATATATATAATAAGTAATAAGCAAATAAGTAATATCCAACTGTTCGTTGAACACATTTATAAGATAACAAAACATTTTTCTCAGTTTACCTTTTTAAACAATTCTAGTGGCACAAACCCAGCAATTAGTTAATGAAGCCCCAAAACTTTACTGTAAATCGCTCTCTGTCTATACGGCTTTTTCTTGTATACAGGGCCACGGGGGCCTGGAGCTTATGCCAGGAGACCTATGGCATACAGACAGACCCGAGGTGGGAATGAACCCGGACTCTGGAGGTGCTAATCTCTAAGCCGCCGCGCCACCTTACTTTAATTCAGAGGGAGTGAATTACAAGTTAAGAAGGCTGGCGTTAGGATTCAGGGGCCGTATTAACTAAGTGTCTCAAAGTAAGAAATCGTTCCTAAGTGGTCATAAATTCTCTGAGTGACGTCTCCTAACTGGTTAGGAGACGCGAGCAAATGGGTTTCAGACAGAGACGCGCATGCAGGAGAGACATTTTAGTAACACTGAGTGACATACAGTATTTGGAGGAAAATGGAATACTTTTCTTAACACATGGTGTGCAGTATGTAACTGGCTCATTAAGGAATATTTTGTATGGTGTCTCCGCAGGTGACTGCTACTGTACAGCTTTTTTCTTAGTAACAGTGAAGATGCAGCTTTGAAACAGTGACAGCCGACAATGTCGAAGATGCTAAATCCAACTTTGCTCTTACAGCACCACAGATCATCTGCATTTCCCCACCCCAAGTTGCGTTCATAGCGGCGTGTGCATCATCCATGGCATACACACTGAAATAATCATATTCAGTACATATACATTTTATATATTTATATTAAATTATTAAAATTATCTGTTTTAAATAGCACTTCATTAACACGCTGTACCCTCGTGTTTCACACTCCTCTGGGATATGTGCGGTAAACTGACAGGTAGCATCGATGCTTTCACAAATTGCCATCCACTCACTTTTTATCTTAAGAGGTAAAAGTAGGGCAGAATTTAGCTTTCATAATGTCTTTCCATTTTACTACCTTCTCTGCAAGCCAAACGCTCTCAAATCTCTCTGCAGTTTCTTTTTCTTTTCTAAATCATTTAGATCAGATTATGACAGCCTTGCACATCTTTTTAATAGGGGCTTGAAACGGTAGTGATTGGAGCAGTCTGATAAGGATAATGTCATGCAGTCGAGTCACAAATCTAGAAGTTTTGCCTGTGTGCATAAAGCTTTCTCAGAACTGCCGCTGATTTCACCATTTTGCTTTTTCCCCAGTTTAAAACTAGAAAAACCTGTCAAAACTACAACACCCACTATAATGTGCAGCCTACTTTGCGGCTCTCAGTGTCAAAAAAAAAAAAAGGCCCATATCACGCTTTCCATGGCGCATTCCTACTCCTCGCTGAAAGTAAAAGTAGGACGCTGCCTAAACTTTTATGTCCTACTCTGAACTAGAAATATTTTCAGTCCTAAATGATCTTTGAGTGCGATTCATAGAAGTGATTCTGAGATGTTTATTTAATATGGGGCCCATATCTCTATACAGTATATGCAGTCATTTTAAGTCTATTAAAATAAGCAATTAAATATTTACACAGCATTCCAATAATAGTTATTGTCAATTTTCAGTAACTACTTTAAACATGTGGACAATTTAAACTTTGATGGACTTCTATATTTTCTTCTATGGAATATAAATAACAATCTTTAATCCTATATCTTTAGTAAATCTTCATTTGCACACTGCTGTACTGTAAAGGAACATGAAAGGACTCTGGATGCTCTGTTATAGTAGGTTGTTAGTTCATGTATTTTACTGTACATGCTCTCACCTCAGACCATTTGCTCTAACAACCTGTGTTTTGTCTCATGGAGGCGCCTCACATTACTGCTTTTCATTCTTGAACATATGAGACAAACTGTTACTCCATGGTAACTATTGCAATTATTGCCTCTATTAAATAAAGTCAAGGAACTCAGTGCTAGATTACTGGTATTTTAATTATTGTCCTTTATCAGAACTATCAAAGTCCAGATAGATAGATAGATTGCGCACTCCCTGAAAACGTTTTGCCCCCTTGTGGTGTAAAGCTTAATAGACATGTGAGCCATGGAGAAATATCATGCAAAACATTTGCATTAATATTTCTTTAATCAGTTAAATTATTAACAGCTTATGATTGGTGATTATTAAGATTTTATCTTTAAGATTTTTAGTCCCCATATGAGGATCCTAAATATATACGAAGTAGTTGGAATAAAATGTAAAGTCCTCATATGAGGACAGTATAGTCTCATGAGATTAAAATACATTTTAATAGTCCGAACATGAAGAGCTTCTCTATGACAGCCTTGAGGCAGGGAGCACTGTTGCCGTGTGTGTTCTGGATTCAAGTTACCCTCAACCTCCCTAGTGAAAACAGTCATCATGAGTAGAGGTAGAACAAAAAAAAATATAAAACACAAAGGAAACACTGGTGCAGTTGAAAGACATTCTGTACTGGAACTCTGGGTTTAGAAATGCACTTAAAGAGGTTTTAAGTACTGGGCCATTTTGAGACCAGGCATCCCGCTTTCCAATTATAGAAGAATAATCCAGGCATTAAAGTTATCCTGCTGACGACGAGCCACCTTTCCTCAGGGCAATTAAAGCATACAATTTTATGCAAACAGGATTCATGTAAACACAGACGCTAGTCAGTGTTAGACATGAGTCACATAAACTGATCAAAACAGTAGTATCACTATACTGTATAATAATAATAATAGTAATAATAATAATAATAACAAAAAGAATAAGAATAAGAAGGAGGATAGTTTCCAGAATAGATGTCTTCCTTTTTACATGTCATATTGGATTGCATAGACCATATTGGATTGCACAAGATCAGAATACAAATCCAGTTCAGTAATTCAAATCTTATTTCTAAAGCTTTCAAATATTTGCATGAGCAACCAGAAAACCAAAATTTTCTGACAAATATTGAAACTCTTATACTGTATCAAGGAAATCTGAGGTATTTAGGAAATGTGTTTTATACTGAAGTGTTTCATGGTTAGCATGCATCCAACCACACTCTTGCAGTTATAGGCAATAATCATGCCCTTATAGTAACTCGTAAAACTGGGGATGTGGTAGACAGACTCTGTGGGCTGACATAAAGCCAGATGCTTGAATAATCGGAGGTGCCAGGAGGTGTTTGCATGTGTATGCGGGTACTGTTGTTTAAGAAAGACACGGGGATAGAAAATTGACAGAAACTTTGCATAAAGCTCCAGTATGTAAACACACCCTGTCAGTGTATGGCTCTATGCCTAATAAGGGGTGTATAACATCTTAACATTAGATTATGTATATACAGATATAATAAACTCACAAACAAATTGTAAATACCCAGACACACTTGCACAAACAGCGTTTCCATTAACTGGGCATAGAACAAACTATATTTTTAAGACAGGAGATTTTAATCCAGCGGCTGTAAAAGAGACTATGGCTTCTTGACACTCACTGAGCTCGGCGATGCTCCCCACACGGGTGGCCAGCAGACACTGCTCTATAGTTCGCAGCTCAGCCTGACTATAGGCATCACCAGACTTCCCTGAGCGCTGTTGGTCTCTGTGCAGGTTGAAACTGTCGGGCAGACTCAGGATACCTAAGAGAAAGAGAGTGAAAGAGTTAGCACATTTGTGGAAAAAAAAAAAA